>AYEL01088527.1:0-67841 GCA_000484575.1 Olivierus martensii
GATGCATTCACCCAAAAAATTAGCAAATACACAGAACTCTCACAAGAAATTAAGCGTCTTTGGGGAATGCAAAAGGTTTTAACAGTACCCATCATTCTATCCTCAACAGGAGTAATTCCCCACACACTACACAAAAGCCTCGGAACATTAGATTTACACCCCAAGACATATATAACACTACAAAAGGCATCACTACTCAATACATGCAACATAGTAAGAAAGTTTCTCAGCAACACAGACAGTTAGTTAATATACAACTAAAACATCTCAAGTAACTATGTCTTGACTCTTGTCCGACATAGCACTTTTGCTCCGGAGTTATTTCGTGCTCACATTGACATACCCCAATAATAATAATAAATCTATTTTAAAAATTTCATTAAAATGTGTCAACACTTGATTGTAATTTAATGATTTTCATTATAAAGTATAATTAGAAACTTAATTATAAAGTATCTCTTCTGAAGTAGTGATCCTTGACTGATTAGATCAAAGTTTAAATATATACAGGATCAACCCTGTTTACAAGATTCCCATGTCTAAGACTCTGTTTTTACAAGCAAATATAATTTGTACCGAATCGAGATTTTGATGATCTGAGATTTTCGAGTTTTATCCCCCTTTTATGTAAAATATGTAACAAGCAAATTTTTACAAATTTATTATTATCTATTTTAAAAATTTCATTAAAATGTGTCAACACTTGATTGTAATTTAATGATTTTCATTATAAAGTATAATTAGAAACTTAATTATAAAGTATCTCTTCTGAAGTAGTGATCCTTGACTGATTAGATCAAAGTTTAAATATATACAGGATCAACCCTGTTTACAAGATTCCCATATCTAAGACTCTGTTTTTACAAGCAAATATAATTTGTACAGAATCGAGATTTTGATGATCTGAGATTTTTGAGTTTTATCCCCCTTTTATGTAAAATATGTAACAAGCAAATTTTTACAAATTTATTATTAGGACATCTTTATTTAATGCACAGGAATATGCAAGTAACCTTCAATTTACTCCGAGATTAGATTCTGCATAGTTCATAATTTGAGGTGTAAAATTCATAAACTTTGACCTGTAATTTTATTTTAAATTACAATTTCTGAAAATTTTCACTCACTTCTCATTGGCAGAGGGAGACACACTCAGTTGGTTTTTTTTATTCTATTTACAGAAGTTTCTAGAAATGCATAGAAATTCATATAAACCATGTATAACAATAACAAAATCTATAAAGGTACAAATTTCATAATTTTGAATCTACATAATTTGAGGCTTCATAGATTGAGGGTTACTACTAATCAATACCAATATCATCTGTTCTACAGAGTGATTCAAAAAAATGTATACACACTTTGAACTGTCATAGAAATTTAATTTCCTACCTACAATATTAAGTTTTGGGAAAAGAAAGACTACTGTCCAATTAGAAAAATAACTGTACTTTCTGTTCAAACTGAATGTTCCAAATAGTTAAAGTAAATGTTCAAAATGGTGGTCTTCAGCATTGGTACATTTTCGAGTATGAGTCATGACTGATTCCGTACTTTGCACTAAAGTATTCAATGGGATTTCTGCATACACTGTTTGAATCTCATCCCAAAGTGTGTTCAGGTTACGTGGTGTTCAGTGGTACATCTCATCTTTTAATGTGCCCCATAAGAAAAAATTGAGCAGCATAAGATCTATAGAGTGCGCAGGAAACTCGTTAAAAGATGGGGTGTACCGTCGTAAACCACATAACTTGGATATACTTTGGGATGAGATTCAAGTAGTGTGTGCAGAAATCCTATTGGATACTTTGGTGCAACGCACTAAAGTATCCAATGGGATTTCTGCATACACTGCTTGAATCTCATCCCAAAGTGTGTCCAGGTTATGTGGTGTACAGTGGTACATCTCATCTTTTAATGTGCCCCATAAGAAAAAATTGAGCAGCATAAGATCTATAGAGTGCGGAGGAAACTCGTTAAAAAAGATGGGGTGTACCATCGTAAACCACATAACTTGGACATACTTTGGGATGAGATTCAAGTAGTGTGTGCAGAAATCCTATTGGATACTTTGGTGCGAAGTACAGAATTAGTTATGGCATTCAGAAATGTATCGATGCTGAAGATCATCATTTTGAACATTTACTTTACCATTTGGTACACTTATTTCTCCAATTAGACTGTAGTCTTTCTTTTCCCAAAAACTTAACATTGTAGGTAGGAAATTAAATTTTCTATGACAGTTCAAAGTGTGTATATATTTTTTTTGAATCACCCTGTATTTTAAACCACCTGGAGTCCTTATATAAATACAGTAACAGCCTGAATTATGTGAACTCGGAGTTATGCGGTTCTTGATTTTTTCATTTGGCAACACTGCTGCACGCTATCTTGCTATGATACATGTTGGACACATTTCGCACGGACTCTGTGACACTTCTCAATTACGATTCTACGATCAACAAAAGTTAAGATTGTTTTGTTATGTTTTCTAAACTCTTATAAACCACCTGGAGTCCTTATACAAATACAGTAACAGCCTGAATTATGTGAACTTGGAGTTATGTGGTTCTTGATTTTTTCATTTGGCAACACTGCTGCACGCTATCTTGCTATGATACATGTTGGACACATTTCGCACGGACTCTGTGACACTTCTCAATTACGATTCTACGATCAACAAAAGTTAAGATTGTTTTGTTATGTTTTCTAAACTCTTAAAAAATACTATATCATTGAAATGAAGTAAATCTAATTTTCCTGCACCTAGTAAGAAAAAGATTACGAAATCTTTGGAATGTAAACTTAACATTATCAAGGATTTTGATAACAGAATGAAATGTACAATTACGATTCTACGATCAACAAAAGTTAAGATTGTTTTGTTATGTTTTCTAAACCCTTAAAAAATACTATATCATTGAAATGAAGTAAATCTAATTCTCCTGCACCTAGTAAGAAAAAGATTACAAAATCTTTGGAATGTAAGTGTAATGTTCAAAATTGGAATGTAAGTGTTACATTCCAAAGATCATCTGATCATCAATGTTCATCTTTGGAATGTAAGTGTTACATTCCAAAGATTACAAAATCTTTGGAATGTAAATGTAATGTTCTGTTATCAAGGATTTTGATAACAGAATGAAAATTTGTGAATTGGCAAAGAAGTTTGAGGAATGTGTTACCACATCCTTCTTACTCACTAGATCTTGCACCATCACTTGTTTTGCTCTCTTCATAATTCTTTAAGAAGAAAAAAATCTTTGATTCTGATGATGATATCAAATGGTATCTGGATCAGTTTTTGCTGCAAAAGGCAAGGACTTTTTAGAACATGGAATTATGAAGTTGCCAGAAAAATGGAAAAAGTAGTGAATCAAAATGGTCAATACATTGTTGAATAAAATTCTTGTTTAATATGAAAATGTTTTGTGTTATTTATTTAAAAAAACCACATGGACTTATTGGCCAACCCAATATATTTGATAGGTGTCAATTAAAAAACCATAATCTTCTAAAGGTAATTTGACAACATCTACCCTGACTTATGCGAATTCAACTTAAGCGATTTTCATTGGTCCCACCTATCACGTAACTTCAGAGTATTACTGTATTTCAAATGGTAAATGGATTCAATTCTAGGTTCTTTAGATTGAAACAGAAAGCTTATTCACTTGGCTAATCCTGTCAATTCCATAATGGGATTGACTATATAATAACAAAAATAACAAAAGGAAATATAGGTTCAGAGCTGAACCCATTCAGAAATAAAATTTGATTTATGGGACTGGAACTGAATCTTAATCCTCTAAGTTGTAAACTAACACATCATTGCAATGATCCAATAGATAAATATTAATAATCAGTTTTTAGGAATGTTATGAAATGTTATTTTTCATTGTATTCAAATGCTTTTGTTTTTTTAGTTTTTGATAAAAACATGCAATTAAAGTTTGAAAAGACTCAGAATTCTGTAAGTAAGCAAGTCCAAATCAAATTGAATCCAAAATATAGAAATTCAAGTTCTAGCTGAAAAAATTCTAAGCATCCAGTTTTTCAGCAGATCACAAATATTAACTAATTGATTTGATAGCATATTGGTACTTTGTAATTAGTAAAAATTTTTATTTAAATTAATATTATTATATTTTATTTCAACTCAAAAAACAAGCATCAATAGCACTAAGTTATTCATATCAAAACTTTATTAGCAGAGTACTTTCAATTGTTTTAGAATCATTAAAAGTAAGATTATACTATAAAGCAATAGGTATGATAAGAACTCATTGTTGCAGTTGCGCTTAATCTGCAACCACCTATCACAATCAAGTACAGTGGTACCTCGGTTCACGAACACAATCCGTTCCTCGACCCTGTTCGGGATCCGAATATAATATTTTAATATATTATATTAAAATACAGTATTATATAATCTTCCATTCGACTTCTGTTATCTCGCGTTTGAACACATCCAGGCGCGAAGTTGTCATCCCTATTTTGTCACTGGACTCGTTCAGTTAGCGCACGCGTACTCGCGTCGATGGTGGCGGCTAAGCTGGACGGACAGTAGGCCTGTTATATATCAAAAGTCGCTTCGTCGGCCTGTAGAAATCTCCCGAAAAAGTATTAATTTGAATTAAACTTAGACTCAAAAAATGGCTTCTAAGTTTTCAATACCACTCTAGAGGATTCGGGTTCATAACCCGGGTCCCACACTTCCAGTTTTTCAGGAGGGGTCCGAGCCCGGTCGAACCTTATCCTTCGACCATCCGGTTGACCCCATCACGGGTGTCGGCCAGCCCGCGATGGGCCTATATGTGACCGCCGGCAGATATATCGATAGTACATCCCCGGTGAGATATGGCGGCTCGACCTACTTAACAGATTTCTTACAGAAAAAGGACGTAAAGCGTCGATGGAGTAATCAGAAAATCAATCTTAGTCTACGTGTAGATTTTCCGCATCGATCCGATTTCTCCTTTTTTTTTACTTTTTTTAAATCGAAAGATTTAATTTAATTTTTGCTTCCTTTTTCGGAATGAGTTTACAAAATCACGATTTCATTATTAATAGGAAAACAGACTGTTTAGTAAAATTATAACTCCATTCGGGAGGAAATTATCTTAGGGCTGGTACAGGGTTCGGATCTTCACACAACAGACGAAGATATCAATTTAACTGGTCGAAAAGGCTTTAAAATAAATACATGGCGTTATTTGTGAGAAAATTTGTAGCAAATCCCAAAAATATCGAGAAATTAACAAAATATTTCGAATATGCTTTACAAAATTAGAAGATTTAACGAATATCGGATGATACGAATGAAATAAAAAGTTTACTTCAATGTCGAAGACGTCACAATCTATTTTAATGGCGAGAAAACAAAATTAGCTAAGTCCGAACGGTAGTTAATAAAAAATAACGTGGCATCTTTTCCTAATACCGAAATATGGTGGCCGGATGGCAGAGTGGTAACGCGTTGGGTATGCTCTATTATTAATAAAAATTTCGAGCGACATTATTTAAGATCTCTTTCCAAGCGGCTTTGGGCCCCCGATTTAAATTAGAGGCTTCGTCCGGCGCCGTCTACCACGACCGAACCTGGATGTCACGAAAATGACGTGGCTACGGCGGGGTTTCGATTTTTCCAGCCGGGCCCACCAGTAGAATATCATTGTACCAGTTAATAAAAAATAACGTGGCATCTTTTCCTAATACCGAAATATGGTGGCCGGATGGCAGAGTGGTAACGCGTTGGGTATGCTCTATTATTAATAAAAATTTCGAGCGACATTATTTAAGATCTCTTTCCAAGCGGCTTTGGGCCCCCGATTTAAATTAGAGGCTTCGTCCGGCGCCGTCTACCACGGCCAGGTACGACCGAACCTGGATGTCACGAAAATGACGTGGCTACGGCGGGGTTTCGATTTTTCCAGCCGGGCCCACCAGTAGAATATCATCGGTAACTATGGGAAAATCTGGCCGATCGGAAACTAATATAACGCCAAGGAAAACGAGCTTCTAGCGGTTGGCCAGCTACATCGACTCGGCCTCTCCGGCGTCCCCAGCCGAGCCGGGCCATGGTTAAAGCCGAGTTACAACCGCGGAAGGATATCTGTAATATCTGGTGGCGGAGCGGGACCTTTTAAGAACTCAAACCCTTTACGCTCTGGTGAAACGAAACGATCCTACTCGGGTAGGATCGGATGGTGTTAACAGACTCCCACTTATTTTCCCTTTCAAATTTCCTACCAGTATTGGTCGATGCGACCATCATTTAATCACCGACTGCGATTTTTGACCACCGGATTAAAAGGGTATAGGAATTATTTGCGTCTCTGGGACAGCGTCAGACGCGCCTAAGTACTCGCTTTTATTTTTTATTTGTTAATAAATGTGGTCGCTTCCAATTGGAAAATTACAAAGTGGAGGGTGGCCGGGTCAGCCCTCGGCGGACGGCTTATTCTGGGGAGAAGGACTGGGACGGTGATAGGAGCCGAGATTGGAATCCAGAGTGGAAAGCCGAACGCTGACTGGATAAAGTATACGGTATGGCCGCCAGTAGAATAAATGGTAATTTTGATAAAGTGGAAAGAATGGAATCTTAGTAACTGGTCATTACTTAAATCTTGATGAAAAATTTCGGCCAAATCGATTTACTATCTACGAAAATAAAGTCGGAGTGGCTCCAATCCGCTGGTATAGTCGGCCGGATGCCATCCAGTTCATTTCCCCGTGGCCTATCTCCAGAATTTTTTCGGGCGCCCGACCGTGACGCCGGTGGGAACTAGAATGCCCCTCCTACACGGTGCCTAGGAAAAAAGTAGCGGCGCGTATACCCACCGTAACTGGATGAGTAATCCGACCAGTGGCGCCCAGAGAAATCCCGGGCCCCGGGTTTTGGGCCCATATATATAATAAATTCTTATTGTTAAGAAGCGGCCCGGGCCCTTCGATCTTCTACGAGCCCGGGGAATTTGCCCCTCTTCCCGCCGTCTCGGCGCCACTGAATCCGACCACCAGATACGGTGGATACTCATCCGTAAGTAATCGATTTACGCTGGTGGCGGGAAATTGGGTCGGCATCTGGCTAGGGTCGATTCCATCCTAGCTTAATAAACAAAGTACGACACAACACGGAAAAATTCGTTATTTGGCCCATTCCATTCCATTAATCGGGGATTTACTTCAATTTTTATAGGTTTACATTAAAATAGGTTAACGAAGAATAGGCACCGCGTTTAGTAGTATCGATCCAGACTTTCCCCGCTATAGCCCACACGGATCCACACGTCCGGGAAAAATCCCTAGCTCGGCCACTTTTTCTCCCACGGGTAGCCTACTACCGCGCTAATTAGGACCAGTCGGAAACGCTTCGACTTTCGGCTGCGGAGAACCCGGTTAGATTGTAACTGGAAAAATAGGCGGAGAAACTTAATTTTTAGTAGAGGAAATACGCAGAATTTGAAAAATCTGTCGGATGTTAACATCTGGCTAATATTAATTAATTTGTACAGTAGTTACCCGGGGTTAGCCGTACTCGTTCCTTCCCACCGCCGATAAAAACCAGTCATCGATGGAATGTTAAAATTATATCGACTCGAATTACCACCACTAATATTACTTGGCTGGCTTATATCGGATTATCGATGAAAAGAGCGTCTCTGTTTACCTAGGCCATATAGGTGCGACTATCATACATTTTATTCCATTTACCGATACGCCTATAAAACTGGACAGACACCTTAACCGTAATTAAATAAAGACGGCCGCGCCACCTCGCTCGACCATATACGTAACGCTACGCCAATTTAAACGTTAGAACGCCACCGGCTACGCGGACACGAATTTAGCGGCCAGAGAGCGATTTCTGGCTTTATCGCTCTCGGAGAGCGCGACTACGCACCAGCGAGAGCGAGAAAGCGCTTCTCGCTATATCGCGCCATCTCTCCGACCTCGCTTTCGTTTCCAACACGGATGCCTTTAATAAGCTAGGAAATCGCGTTTAAAAGAAAAATTAATTGTGTATTCGCTTATCTCGAAATTTTGGATAAACGATTGAGCGTAGAAATCGTCGATATACAACCTTATTTTCTTAGTAGTAGTCTTCTACGTCTATCCATTTTGTTTAGTCCGCAAACAGTTCACGCTACCGCGTGAAACTTTTAGCGATAAAAGTTTCAAATTGCGAGAAATTTGTTTTCTCGCCTCGGCAAACTTTTCGCACTCTGGCGTCCGCATAGCCGTATCCTTAAGATACTAACCCTGGAGACAACGGTGCGATACCGGCTAGCGCGTAGCGCCCCGCCCGTGGTCCGTTAACGGCCACACCCGTCCGCCAAAATCCTTTAATGTCGCTTTAATCGGCGGGTGGAGTCGACGCCAGTACCGAGTGTATCGACCAGACAAACTTTTACCGACCTACTAAATATCCGACTCGTCTTCTTCCCTCTTCAAAGAAAGAGGCCAAATTCCGTGATCGACCAGTCTTTTCCGTTAGGATTAACGATAACCGATACGATGTAAAACGGATGGCGGTAGAGAATTTATTACCATTTTCGACTCGATATTTCGATTAAAACATAGTCATCGCATTAAAATATTTCAATTTTTACTTTATAAATGCTAATTATAAAAATTTCCTTCAGTTACAATTCTTTTAATTGTCGATACAGAAACACTAGTAGCTAGTGAAGTTTCGTTAAATACGTTTAAAATAATATTTCTAGCTCGACTGCGCCATGTTTCTCCTCATTTACCAACAACTATACTATGCGCCATTACCGCTAAATACTAAAGAACGGTGACATCATTCGTTGTATTTAATTTTAAGATGTAGTTTAATATTTAATAACGCGACCATGAAATATGAAGTATTAATTCGACAATTTTTTAAAAGATAATAAACATTTCAAATTGTTATCGACGATAAAAGGTAAACCGCTATTGGATGAACGAAACAGAAACCGCTATTCTATTGGATGACTTGACTTTTGCAACCCGTAAGCTCTTTACCATATAAGGCGGATCATCTTTCTTTGAAAAGGGTATAGGTACGTGTCCCATGAATTTATTTTCCGTTTTCTTGGGAACAGCCGCCAGAAAAACTCCGTATTTTCCCTTTACCGCCGAAATTAGGCTCCGCCCGGCCCGGTCCATCTACTGGTTTACACGTAATAAGCCATTAATTTTATATTAATTTTTCCATTTCCCTCCAAATAACGCCCAATTAATTGGCCTTACATCTATACAAAATAGGTTTTTCGAAAGGCAGCCGTTCTGGCGGTCGTTTCTCCATCGTTCCTCCACCGCAATGACGTAAACAGCTTTTTTTTGGGTGGGCCAAGGTGGGCCATACCGATGCGAAAGAACATTCTCCCGTATGCGCTTTATTAAATCGTATTTACGTAATAGAATGCTCGATGATGGGTTAAGCGATTTAGCGATCGTGTTCATCGACAGAGAAATCGCGAAAGCTCTCGATTTGGATCGATCGTTTCGCATCATTAAGTAAAAATCACCGCCCGCACATTTATTATATATAACAGCTATGAAAACTTTGAATCCATTTTTTTCGGATGGCTGAATAGGCTGCACTAATATTTTATCATATTAAGACATGAAGGGTAAACTACCACCACACAAAGTTTGATTCCAAAGTTCAATTCCCAGACCACGCCCTCTCCTTAGAATAAATTAAAATTTAGAAGTTTCAGCAAGGAAGGAATTTTAATTACAAAAGCAAGCAGTTAAATCATAAAAAAGAGCAATCCTTTCATGACTTTATAAGAAAAAGAAAGCAGGATTCCAGATTATTTGCCACAAGTTTTCGCGTCTATCAGTAATGCAATGTACCGAAATCAAATCATTGCGCCATGTAACTGTCCAATCCATTGTTGCATAATTGTACCTGAATGTGTGATTAGGCGCAACGCCGCGAAAACTCGCGGCAGATAATCTCAAATCTTGCCAAAAAGATAATAAATTTTACTAAGCTATTTTGTTTATAAATATATAAAAATGTAAATAAATTAGTAAGAATCGTTTTGAAGGAATCATAAATCTCAAAAAATCTCCCGATTCCCAAAAAATCAACGATTCTTCGTATTCTCGATTCCGATTCATAGTCCTATCATTAATTATTATATAGTTGAAAATTTCAAGGTCCACAGCAGCATTAAAACATAGTAAGGGTTTATAGGAGAAAAATTTTATTAACTTTAATATGAACTTACCTCACTCTTTGGATCCATTGGTGGCGTATCACGATGAAGACAAAGATGGGCAATTCTGATAACATGCTCTAATTTACGTGGCTGTTCTTCAACTTTTGCAGCCAAAAATAGGGCGCATGTTGCTATTGCCTAAATAAAAATTTATATACTATAACTTTAACAATTGTGATCTCTCTAAAAGAAGCAATTAAACAATCAGCTTTACTATTTTTAATAACAACAATTTTATATTTTATTATGTATAAAAAAAAAAAATAGAATTTTAACTATTTTTTCTGTTAATAACAACTGAACTACATTATTTTTTCAATTAAGAATTTTAGTTATTGAAGTAATTTATAATTAATGATTTTATTTAAATTAATGTAGTTTTGTTTGGATGTATACAATATGCAGTCGATTCCACTTAATTGGGACATGTGCTGATCCATTTTGGTCCAATTAAGCAGCTGCCCCAATTAAACGAACTAATAATAAATTCTAAAATAAAATATGTAATACGTAGATAAATAACTAGGTAAAAAAATAATAATTAGGTACCTATTTTAATGCTTTATTAAACCAAAATTACAGAAAATATTTATACTATAACTAGTGAAGAAAAAATATTACATACATGATAAATTTTACAATTTCAAATTTTAATTCTGAAAAAATGCATCAAGTGTAGTCTGTCTTTTGATTTTGGTACACCAGTTATATCATCAGCAAGTTTATAATGGCTTGTACTAAATGGCTGGCTTTTAATTTTATCCAGCAAAGCAATTTTATTTGAAAGTGTAAAATCATTTCTTGGCATCTTGGCAAAGATTTAAAAATTTTAAATAAAATCAACATTGTAAATGAATATTTCTTGGCATCTTGGCAAAGATTTAAAAATTTCAAATAAAATTGACATTGACACTGTAAATGAATATAGCTAGGTACAGTAACGGCAGACTCTTAAGCAGACGCATACTTGCCAGATGTGAATCAGTTACCTGTTATTCTACATCAATCTAGTGTTGTCAAATATTAGTGTATAAAGTATTGACATACTTTCGAAAAATCCCAAAAATATGTAAAAAATTGCTAAATTCCTTTCTGCTACTGTCCCAATTAAGCATTTAAATTATGTATTAGTTTATTAGTTTGGTGTTCTGTTCTTTGAGATTTGACCCAATTAACTGGAATCTACTATATATATAGAATTCTTGAGATTTGGCCCAATTAAGCAGAATCCACTATATATATATTGTAATTTCCCAATTAAGCAGCTGCCCCAATTAAGCGGAATCAACTTATTTGTAAAATTAACTTGTTACCTATCCAATTATATGGAACTGTTTACAGATGCATGCCTAGCAAATATTTGTACTCTAATTAGCAAAAATATCTAAAATTTTCATCTCTTATTTTGCATTAAAAATTTTTGAAATTAACCCCTTGAGTGCTTGTAATTAAGCCTAATTAATATGCAAAAAAGAAAATTGCAAAATTTTGCTTAATTTTAATCGAAAATTTTTTCAAATTTTCTCTTTCTCACAATTTTTCTTTATATGAAATTAGAGAAAACACGATTTTTTTTTATATGAAATCTTAGCTATCCAACGAAATGTTTGATATTTTCTGATAGTGTTAAGTCTTATGAATAAAATAAGGTTTGAACCAAAAAAATCGGATATTTTAAAAAATTATCAATAAAAAACCAATTATTATGCCAATTTTAATTAATTTAGTTAGTTAATTAATTAGTCGAAAAGTGATAAAAATTTATTAAAATATTGTCATTTTTTTTATAAAATACATTTATTGATATGTTTTCTCGATTTCAATAATTTTATAAATTTTCGAATTTATAGCCAAAAGTCATATACATGAAAATCGTCCACAATCCTACAGTTTTTAACATTTTCTACTTTAATTGGCCTTGAGATCCTTTGTTGATACACTACACTCAATACCACATGCAGTGTGGTAAAGCCTGAATTCCACATCACCAGAATCTATTGCAGACGCCCAAATGTGATGTCACTTCCTGTTTGTAACGTACTGCTCAGCAAATTGTAAGCAGAAAAATAGAACAGACAAAATGTCAACTTTTAAATTTCTGCAGCACTTGCTGTTGTACTTTTATCCAAATCATGTTGTTTCGTTTGGAGTGACATTTTTTGATGTCATGAGCTGAAATCTTAAAAATTGAAATGGCTGAAACAATAGATAAGTTGACCAACTTACTCAAAATAATATTTTTAGTCTTGAGATCGAAGCTTTTGATTTAGTCAAGTATGGAAACTGTCTCTCTCTCTATTTTGAAAGATATTTCTTGTACAAAATCAATGACGACTTTTTCGTCTTTGTTTTACTTTCAACATTAATAGGGAGATTTTTGCCAAAAACAATGTGTTAAAATCATTGTGTCGTCGTCTATTTTTGTTTGACTTTTAAACATCCCAAGAGACCACTGCAATATACAAAACTGTAGAATCGCTAGATATACAGAATTTTTCTATGATTGTTCGACTAGGATGTAAAAATGGCAGCGGAATGTGCTACTCTATATATCTAGGAACTCTACAAAAACTGTCAAATTTCTGCTGTAGTGCAAGTTGTTTTATTTCTGTTGTCTGGTTGCTGTTTCTGGTGATGTGGAATCCAGGCTTAAAGTAGACTTGGATTCATTTCCCACAAAACGACCAACAACCCCAAGCAATAAAACAATAAAAATGCCATGGCATTTTTATTGTTTTATTGCTTGGGGTTGTGTTTACATTAGAATTTTCTCATATTTTACTAAATTATCTGTAAAAGTAAAGCAATAAATGACCAAACAAGTAAAAATAATCTATATTTTAACAAAATTAACCAAAATTTTTGCATCATCAGCAAAATTTTTCACATTGGAATTTTACATTTCATAATAATAAAATTCCATTTTTTACTTAAAATTTCAAAAATAAATTTCTCATCCCAAAATCAAAATAAGATTACTAAAATATAATAGGATATTTTAAAACAGAATCAATAACATTTGATCAAAAATAGTTCAGATTCTACGAATACAATCCATTCACATTTTCTATCTTTAGAGCAGAATTTAAAAAGAAATTCTGGTAATTGGAAAATTTGCAATCCATTATTGAAAGCATGTAGATATTTTCTTCCAATAAAGGCAAAAAAAACTGCTCTGCAATAGCTCCATTGCATAACTTGGAATTGAATTTTATTTATATTGTTTTTTATTGATTTTTGTTCCGAAAACTTGCCATGTTTCCATGTCAAAAGGCACTCAATGGGTTAATCATTGTTAAATTCAAAATGTTTTTTGTATAATGATGCTATTTTTTATATTTGATTATTTTGGAAAATATTCATTGAGTATATCAGATCAAAGATTATACAATTTTTTCTATGATTGTTCGACTTAAGATGGGATTTGCTGTCTAAATTGGATTGGTCAGAAGTTGGTAATGCCCAACATTTATGGATTTCTCACTACTAATGTTTACTAGGACATTATACATTATCTTAATAAGCATAAAATACACAACTACAAGAACCATACATAAAGACTGCTTTCCATATATTAGACCAGTGTTTCCCAATGAGGGGTGCACACCTCACAAGGGGTCAATTCGAGAATGAGTTATCAACATTGAATTTTTTTTTTCATTTCTTTTGGTTTTAGGGGCAATATATACTGTATATAAAAATATATATTGTGACATTCTGATTTTAATTTTAAAAATGTGTGTATGTACATGGCAGTTGTGAAACTATTTGCTGTATTTCATATTAATTTTTTATTATTTTTTAATAATTTTTGTACATGTCAGTTGTGAAACTATTTGCTGTATTTCATATTAATTTTTTATTATTTTTTAATAATTTTTGATTTCTTCCTCAGTAAGTACTTCAATTGTCATCTTGTTCTTTTATTTTTCTGTTTCATGGACACCATGTCTGTGGAAGCCTGTTTAGACCAAGTTAATAGCCTTTTAGGCTTTCTCCAAGTGAATAGGAGTTCACTTTTTGAAATATAAAAATTATATATCACGGGGGCATCGGGATTTTAGAGATTCTTAGGTGGGGCATGGCCAAAAAAAGGTTGGGAATCACTGTATTAGACCATTGAGTTAGGCTTAAACACATGAAATTACATTGAGCAATCACAGAATTTATTAATTATATCACCACCCTAAAATATAAGTGGTCGTAAGTCTAGGAATAAACAACTATTATTGATCACATGCCTAGTGAATAAAGCAAAATATTGAAATTATTCAGATCAAATTTTAAAATACAATGGATTTATAAAACAAAACATTCAGTCAAGAGAACTTTTACAGTGAAAACTAAGTTCACGACCACTTGTGTAAGAAGACCGACCACGATTTTATGGAACCAATTTTTTCCCATAGAAGTAATGCTATTTGACCCTCAATATGACGACCACCTCCATAACGCGACCATGACCATCATTTTAGTAGACCAAACAAAGTGAAACCGTCTATGACGATCATAATTTTTATCATCATGCAAAGTCGTGGGTTAGAACAAATGTCAATAATAATAAATTACAAACTAAACCTAACGGTTCTAACGACTCTGCAATCCAGAGTTCGGCCTGGCCTAACGGCTAGCGACTCTGCAAATTCCAGAGTTCGGCCTCGCTCAATCTTAAACTAATTCTAACTTAAATATAATTAAATTCACAAACAATCTAACAACACTTAATGTCTAACAGACAAAAACAAAAACCGGAATTCGGAACTTCCAACTATAAGTACCGATTAAGTGTTAGATTCGAAAACAACAAACGAGAAACTTACGCTTAAAAAATTGAAAGAATTCTCAAATAAGTTAATAACAAAAAATATAAATTTATTAGACTCCAAAACACTTACAAAAGTGTTAAAAATATAAATTTATTAGACTCAAAAACACTTACAAAAGTGTTAATTAGCTTTAATAACTCCAAAACACTTACAAAAAGTGTTAATAAATGCTTTATTGAAACTATAATAAAAACATTTACAAAAGTGTTAATAAATGCTTTATTGAAACTATAATAAACACTTACAAAAGTGTTAATAAATGCTTTATTGAAACTATAATAAAGCACAAGCAATTAATCAACAAAACTGGTTTAATCAACTCAAACATCAACAATTCACAAAAAAAATCTTAAATACTACTTAAATCTACTACCTCCACCACCGATACAAACTTCAAACAATAGTCAATCTTTACAAGAATTCAACTGTCACTTTGTCAACTCTATGTTTAAAACCAACACCACCTCAGTTGCCGTTTTTCATAGGCTTTTATACCAAGTGACGTACAGTCCCATGTTGCTTCATTTACATACTTATACGTAAGTTTTAAAGTTATTAGCTTACAGAGCAATTCATTCATATAATCCTCTTTACAATTAATTTATATACCGAACAAAACATCAATACGGATCATTCTTACATTCTCATATCGGACCAGTGGTAAAATTACGTAGATTAGATGACGATGTCATTAAACGGGACAGCTCTTCCAGAGGACGGTTCCCGATTCCGTATCACGTGATTGCTAACAACGACGGAGGAGAAGGAAGTAAGTTTAACTCGTAAACTAAAATATGATACGTTAAGATAATAAGAAAACGCTAAATAATGAAGGGCATAATAAAATAAAATAGGACAGGTCGGAGCTAACTTCCTCACAATCATTACTAATTGACTATCTTTATTGCTTACATCAGAGTACTGTTTTCTGTTAAACTTATATTTCACTTAAACCAAACCACTACAATTGAAAAAAACTTGCATCATGCGAATTTTTCACCATCATTCATACCAAAAGAATGACGTAGTGTGATGAAATGATGAAATCATAGTCATTTTTATTTTAATGCGATATTTTTTTTAATATGAACGTTCCTTAGATTTGTATTTTGATACGATAATTAAATTTTGTATTAAAAATGTTAAAAATCATAACTTGAAGGCCTATGGCAAACTGATATAGGGAAAACAAGGAATGTGAAAACAATTAGCCACCAGATCCAGATGTTTCTGTTCTACAAAAGCATATTAATCAAATGTAATCTCAGTGATGACCATGGGATAAACGGAAAGTAAATGCCTTGAATTTAGAACAGCGAATAAAAATGATTAAAGACAGTAAGAAAGGTCTTTCTGAATGAGCATTAGCAGAAAAATTTAACGTGGGAAAAACACAGATCCACAAAATATTGTCTCAATGAAATTCTGACTAAATGGAGGAACAACAACAGAACCTTAAGCAAATGACACCCTGCAAGAAACATGTTGAAGAATTAAACAATAGAAATTAATGAAAAATTGTTGTCACAATTAAACGACATTGAACAGTGCTTTGCCGTAGAAGTTATAAATAAATAAAAGTGGAATGTAGCAAAGCACTATTGATAGTTTTTTCCATACTAATTAAATATGGTTGTGTTTGAATAAATGATAAACTGTTATAAATTGTAACAAATACATATGTTATTAATTTTATTAAAGTGTAATCATTTTGTTTCATTTAAGCATGCTGTATTATAATTAACCTGAATAAGCCAACCACCTGTACAAATGACCAATTTTGATTGGAACCGGAGGTGGTCATCTTATACAGGTTCTACTGTATATTGTTGTGCTATTATTAAACTAAAATTATGTAAATTAAGCTAAATTAATATTGTATAATTATAACAAAACTTCTCAAATTTTTAAAAATTTTATGATTCCAAGAAATAAAACATCATATAACATTTTCTACACATCAATTTTCAATAGATTTTATGGATATTTATCCTGAAAGTGTGTAAATTCACAAAAACACACATGCATACTCACATGCATAGGGTTCTTGTTTAATGTCAGGGCTAGATTGCCAAAAATTGTGATATTAACTGAAACCAAAAATCCTATTGATCCAAAGCAGCAATGCACAGGCTACAGCCCTTCAGTTTGTTGGCAGCTTGCCTTATCAAGTGTTATTTTAACATGCCACACAATCAACGAAATATTTGTAGTTTTGAATAATGCATTTTCAAATATTTTTCTAATGTGAAAATATTTTTATAGTGGTTTGATGATAATGTTTTTAAATAATAAGGAAAAATAATCATATTTGTAATAAGCATTTTTTTATTTTTACTGTGTAATTGTGTGCGCCTGTACAATTTAAAAAAATTGTCACCACTTCACTAATAAAAATTTAGAATTTCATTTTTGCATTTATATATTACAAGTATCAAATCTAACAAAAAAAAATTTGTTAAATCAATGCAAACTACCACAATATACTAAAGATCTAATATAGAAAGGTCTTTCATACACCCTGAAAATAGAATAAAATATAATAGATGATATTCTGTTCTACAAAAGACTTCTAAAACCATTTTTGACAAATTGCAAAAACAACAATGGAAATGGAGATTAATAAATGAAAGTCATAGACTTAATACAAATAGAAGCTTAATAGATAACAGCAATAAGGAAGATCAGTTAAATGCCAAAAAACAATAATATGGATGAAAGAAAAGAATATAGTTGCCACAAGAGATGATAAATCCAAAAAACTGGTTTTGCTAGAAAGAGTGTTATGATAAATTTATAGAGCAGTTTATAATAGAATCACAAGCAGAGCCCTTAGAAAAAGATCCAACAGCATCCTTAGCCTCTAAAGCAGGGATGGGCAAAAGGCGGCCCGCGAAGGCATCTTATCCGGCCCGCCGCATAAATTAGAATACATTACAGTTTTAAGGTCCAGATAAAGAAAAACCATATAAATGGATAGTTAAAAGCTTTATAGGTACCATGATTGCAGTTAGTAATTTAGAAATAATGCCTTAATTAATTATAGACAGCTGTATGGAACTGTTTGTTCAGATGGAACTATTATTTTAGAAATATAATCAAAATTAAATTCCTCTTTTTTTATTAAGATACCGGTATATATAAAAACTTTAAATATTATTATATTTAAATATTTCATTTTGTCTGTAAATAATTTTGAGGGTGTAACTTATATGTTTTATCTAAAAATGGTTATCCTTTACTGTTAAATTTTTAAAAAACTTATGCATTCTATTTTATGTTCTAAGAATTGTTTTTACTAGACGTTTATTTGTGTGTAGCTGAAGAGGATTTTTAATAAAAAGTCGAAAGCGCAGTACTATTTAAAAAAGTTAATTTATTATATGTTTTTCTTGACCTGCCTAAGTGCTAAAGTGTTATTTTTCCTATTATTATAATTAAACTTCTGTTATAAAATAGATCAGTTTCTAAAATAAACAAAACATTGACATCCAGATATTGCTTGGCCAGAAGAAGGGGCTAACAGTCTTTCTTTTTAAAAGCGAGTGTAACTGTTTTTGCAGTTTTGAATCTATAGAGTGGATATATTTGAATGCATAGAAAAATATTTATCAGATTGAGTACAAATAACTCAAAATATGCCAAAATATTAATGTTGCTAACTTTTACTATTATATCTCAATCCCCAATATAATCATTAAAATGGGATTTTTTTTTTTTCATTTACGACAATATATTCGTTCTGAAACTTGGTAGAAAGAGTTCACTCTTTCGACTGACTGACAAAGATGATCTTCAAAGTTCTATATTTGATTTTGACTGACCAACAAAGATGATCTTCAAAGTTCTATATTTGATTTATTATTCAGTGTGGAAAAATGTTGATCAAATGTAATGTAATTAATTAATAGGATGTTTTACTTACAAAACAATAAAAAATTTAAATATTTGAGAATTCTACCAAGCTTCAGAACGAATATATCGTTGTAAGTGAAAAAAATCGCGTAACATCGTAAAGGTAAGTCGTAGCTTATTTAAATTGATTGCATTTGATTCGGAATGATAAGATACATCTAAAATCGTTTAAATATCCGATTATCTATAAAACTTTTGCAGAAATTCGTAAAAAAAAGTGATTCCAAGCCCCATAACTGGAGAATAGGGCTTCTGCCCCACATGGGACCTTCACCAATGAACTCAGGAGTATTTAATTAGGGGAGAAGATAAAGGCGAGGTTGAAATTCTGCTGGGATGTTTTTCTCCTGTCGTCCCTGGAGAAGGAAGTCTATAGTTCTATTGAAGCAGTTTTATTACAATTTTCTTTTACTGGAAATCGGTAGAATTTAATTTCAGAAAGATTAGTCCCAGATCTCATATTTCAACCATATGCTAAACATATTCGTGGCGTATTTTAAATTTTATAGACTATTTACTTCACCAAATCGACACACAATATACACAATATAAGCAAGCTGGATGAATCTTAGCCCCTCATTCTAGAGTGCATGCTCAACTGGATGTTCGTTGGAAACTGGTCTATAGACTAATATAATATTGAATTTATAATTTTAGGAAGAATTTAAATATATTATTGTTTTATTATATTTAAATGAATGAAAATTATGATCAAACATTTAAAAACATTAAGATAATTTAAAATTATTTTGGGGATGAGGAGTTTGAAAATTGTGATAAGAAATAATACAATATATGATGATGATATTACAATATGAAAATATGTGTGAAAACTTACACATTGTAATATCATCATCATTTTGTTAGATTTTGCTAGCACATTAATGTGTAATGTGATAGCAGATTCTAACAAAATGATAGAATTTCCTAGCTTATACTAAAAATTTTCCTTTTAATTATTGTCATATATTGCATTTTGTACCATATGCTATTATAATTATTACCTTAAATTCAAAAAGAAATTAAGCTGTATTTTTGTAAATAATAATAATAATATATTTTTTCTTTTATCAAAGTTTTACAGAAGAAGATGGTAAAATAATCTTAGAATGTTGTTTACATACATCACCTTTATTATTAAAAACTTTAATTTATGAAGAAGAAAAACGTCAAAGAAAACAATGCCAAGTAAACTTATTAAATTTAGTATCTTATTAAATTATAACTTCATCTCTTATTATTTAGATTAAAATATTTCATTCTTGAATATTACTATTTCTTAAAATTTAATATGCTTTATATAAAAAAAATTTATACATTACAATATTGATTTATTTCAGATAGATATTTTTAATATAAAAAACTTTTTAATTTTTAAAATACTGCAATTCCTGAGTTTTATTGTCTCATTTTCTGTTTTTTCACACTTATATCATTTTGCTTCAGACCTAATTTATTGATCAAAGTGCCAAATTCATCTTTGTATTAAATTATATTATTCTTGCGTCATCCATAAATTATCACCTAAGCTGCAATTAATTGTATCTCAGTATGCATATAGATTGTCATTTTTGCTCCAAACACCTGACAATTAAGTCTATCAATCTAATACTTGGGTTTGATTCTGGATCATCTGGAGAGAAACCCAACCATTTCCATCAATTTACAGTGAAGAATGAGTCGTTTGCATATAAATGTATTGCACTTCATCCTGGAGGATTTTGGATTAATTCTGAGTCCAATCTTCAGATTTCTTTCAAGAAGTATCTTGGGTTGAAATATTGAACTTCATTCTTCATCTTAATATGACCTTGCCAAGAATATAGGCAGTCATGGTGAATACTGGAATAGCCATACTGCTTAATAATCTTCTTGCAAGAAAACAACATAAAACAAGAAGAGAAAATCTCACCATGGTATGAATATCTATGATACACATTAAAATTCCTTAATATCCGATAAGATAGAAAACAGTAGCAAATTTAATAGAAAAAATGACATTAAAAAATTTTGAAAGGCCTTTAATATTTCAGGGGATTCATTGACAAATATTACTGATAAAATAATGAAGAGCATCTGGAAGAAAATTTATTTTTTCTTCTTCATAGGTATTCAGGACTTTAATCTGAAAATTGATCCTGTTGCATAACCAAGAAAGAAATCCTAGATGTTATGGTAATAAATTTGATGTGGAAGTTGATTCTGAAGATGCTTTTGAAGTGCTGAACTCTTTTATGACAAAAAGCTCAAACTCAGCAATCTTATTAAAATTTGGAAGCAAAGCATGCTTTAAGAATCTGATTTTAATCTGAGTCTGTAGATCAGATTATAACAAATTCAAAATTTGAATAATCAATAAGCAGCAATAAGAAGGCAAGGAATAAAAAGGATATTCAGTTATTTTTATGAAATTCTGAAAGAGAAGAAGAGATATTTATCTTGCAAGATTTTAGCACTTGATTTCCTTAAGTTATGTTCAAAGATTTGTGCATTGTAATTTTTATTATTAGACATTTATGATTATCCAGGTTCCCTGGCTATAGTTTAAGATGAAATGCATTTTCCTCTTTAAGTTTTTATTTGATTTGTTAGATTACATATTTTTTTATAAATCATAAGTACAGAATAAATACCAGAATCTATTTTTCTTGGTGAAAATTTCTTATCTGGAACAGTCATTCCATTTTAATATTTCATTTATGAAAAAAAATCTGTTTCAGTTTACGTTGTTTTGAATAACATTATTTGTCTCAGAAAGACCTATGATGTAAACGTAATTTTTGGGATGATTGTATTTTTATTATTTATCAAAAATGTCTTAAAATATTACTGCTTTATGTATTTTACTAAATTGTTCAGTTTTAGTATTAATTGATAATCCTACCTTTAATCTAAAGCACTCGTTGCAGTTGAGTGTCTTTCATACAGATGTATCGTAGCTAATGTTTTCAGTAATATTTACCATCTTCAGGCTACTAAACATTCAAAAAAGGCATTCTAAAATTCTGTAACATTTGTCTAAAATAACAAAAAACAAAAAATGTTGCCATGGTGATTTCTGCAACATGACGATTTTTACGTAGAATATTGTCATTTAATACTTAAGCGTGGCACAATTATATAGCTGTTAAATGCGATCACCTATGATCACACAAAGCATCTACTCCGTAGCTCCAAGTGGGAGGGAGATCCACTGCACTCCTGTCATTTATTATGTCTCCTTTTTTTGCCTACGTCTTATCTCTAGGGTTTCTGTGGTTACGGCTTGGCTAATTCTTCTGAGTGGTTTAACAATTTGTGCTTTATCACAGTGTATCTATAGGTCACCACTGTATGCCTCCACCACTAGGGCTGTGGTCAATCTCCCCTTGGCTATATCTTTCTTATGTTCCTCCACTCGTTGTGAAAGGGTTCTAGTGGTAACCCCTATATAAGATGCTGTGTGTCCTGAAGTCATCTCATCAACTGGTATTTTATATACCCATTGCCTCTCTGTGTCTTTCCAAGGGTCTTTCTCGTTTCTTAGTATTTCAAAGATTGTAGGTGTTCTCTGCACTGCTAACTCCTTATTCGTTTTTTTGGCTAGCTTATTCATGACATTGTATCCTTTCAGGTTATACGGTACTGGCATATATCTGTCATGTTGTAACCTATTTTCTTCCTTCAGTACTCAGTCCTTGGGAGTCTTGCTAAGGCTTTCTTGTATCTTTCTTCTTATACTCTCCATAAATGGTCTAGTACACCATGTAGTATAACCATGTAGTATAACCATGTAGTGTAACCAGTATAAGAAGAAAGATACAAGAAAGCCTTAGCAAGACTCCCAAGGACTGAGTACTGAAGGAAGAAAATAGGTTACAACATGACAGATATATGCCAGTACCGTATAACCTGAAAGGATACAATGTCATGAATAAGCTAGCCAAAAAAACGAATAAGGAGTTAGCAGTGCAGAGAACACCTACAATCTTTGAAATACGAGAAAGACCCTTGGAAAGACACAGAGAGGCAACGGGTATATAAAATACCAGTTGATGAGATGACTTCAGGACACACAGCATCTTATATAGGGGTTACCACTAGAACCCTTTCACAACGAGTGGAGGAACATAAGAAAGATATAGCCAAGGGGAGATTGACCACAGCCCTAGCGGTGGAGGCATACAATGGTGACCTACAGATACATTGGGATAAAGCACAAATTGTTAAACCGCTCAGGAGAATTAGCCAAGCCGTAACCACAGAGACCCTAGAGATAAGACGTAGGCAAAAAAAAAAAGACATAATAAATGAAAGGAGTGCAGTGGATCTCCCTCCCGCTTGGAGCTACGCAGTAAAAGTTTATTTTTTTTTGGCAAAAGCCAGTTCTTTAAATTAAATAGCTAACATTTAAAATTTAAACTAGATAGCTAATAATAATAATTTTAGATAGCTAATAATAATTAGATTAAAGGTATGATTAAGAGTAGAAGCAGTGATATAGAAGGTAGATTGATAATCCAATTTAATTTTTATTTTGAGTTCATATTTTGATTCAAAGTGTATCAGTAATAATTTTTTGAATTTGATATTAAATATTTAATGTATAAGTTATATATATTCATATTATAAAGTATAATTGATAAAACTAGATATCAATTACAAAATAAATGCTTCTTGCTTAAAGAAACCTTTAATTATTTCTCTAGATAATATAAGTGCTTTTAGCTATATAGTATAATAATGAATATGATATAAAAACATAAAGAATTCTGCCATTTTACACTTTGTTACATCCATTGTTAGTTTATATAGCTGAGAAGAGTCATAACTCTTAAAACCATTTTTTTCTATTATATTGAAATGCATTAAAGAACTTTTCAAGCTAAAAGTTTATTTTTTTTGGCAAAAACCAGTTCTTTAAATTAAATAGCTAACATTTAAAATTTAAACTAGATAGCTAATAATAATCTCAAAAAGTAAACTAAGTCTTAGTTGTATTACCTAAACTAAGTCTTAGTTTAGGTAATATAAAATAAAAGAGAACAACAGGCTTATTTCTCAAATTAAAATATTTTTTAATAAAGTGCTTATGGTGAGTATCTATCCATTACCAGTATTTCATAAATTCATTGTAGAATATTGTTATGAGTAGATATTCATAAGCACTTTATTAATTCAAGAAATAAGCTTTTAATTCAAGAATTAAGCTTGTTCTCTTTTATATTCTCAATATTTTTAAAAATTTTATTTAAAAATAAATTTTTAAAAATAATCTCTGCATATAGTTTGAGAGTGGAAAACAAATTCCAAGATATTTTATATAAATAAAATATCTATAAAATAGATATATTACTTTTAAAAGTTGATAAATGATACTATTATTATACTTTTTAAAATTTTATTTTTAAGTTAAATTTATAAAACATTTATTTTTAGTTTTTAAATAAAGCCAATATTATGTGTAATAAAAATTTAGTTTTATAAGTTTATATATACAGATGTTCCTTCTCAAAAAGTAAACTAAGTCTTAGTTGTATTACCTAAACTAAGTCTTAGTTTAGGTAATATAAAATAAAAGAGAACAACAGGCTTATTTCTCAAATTAAAATATTTTTTAATAAAGTGCTTATGGTGAGTATCTATCCATTACCAGTATTTCATAAATTCATTGTAGAATATTGTTATGAGTAAAGTTTATTAATTATTAACATTATATAACATTCATAAGCACTTTATTAATTCAAGAAATAAGCTTTTAATTCAAGAATTAAGCTTGTTCTCTTTTATATTCTCAATATTTTTAAAAATTTTATTTAAAAATAAATTTTTAAAAATAATCTCTGCATATAGTTTGAGAGTGGAAAACAAATTCCAAGATATTTTATATAAATAAAATATCTATAAAATAGATATATTACTTTTAAAAGTTGATAAATGATACTATTATTATACTTTTTAAAATTTTATTTTTAAGTTAAATTTATAAAACATTTATTTTTAGTTTTTAAATAAAGCCAATATTATGTGTAATAAAAATTTAGTTTTATAAGTTTATATATACAGATGTTCCTCTAATTATGAATCTAGCATAATCATGAAATTTATTGTACAGTCCAAAAATTCTTAACTTGAAATTTACTCTCACACTGAACCCAGTGGTATTGAACTTATTTATATTGGATTATGTAATGTATATTATTAATTAGACCAATTAGTAGTGTTTCATATTTGTCGCTCTGAAACAAATACTCAATAATAAGATAAGAATGTTTGATGAAAGCTTTGCCATCTTTAAATAATGTGTTAATTATTTAGTTATTAACATGTTTTGAGATACATTTATTGTTAGACTATTTTGTTATCTTAACTGTTGAATTTTTCAAAACTTTGAAACTAAAATAGTATGTTTGTATATATAAAATTTTGCAATTAGAGAAACATCTGTATGTTAATTATGTATGCTGTGATTTTACAACTTCAAGAAATTACAGTGATTTACTAATAAGCTGACAATTACATAAGTTACCCATATTCACCTAAGTTAAACATGAATGCTTACTCTTGAATGGCTGGCAAATTAAAACACTTGGATTAACAATTAAAGTACTATTATTCACAAAAATATTTGATAATTAGTCCAATAACTAATTAAAATTAATGACCATTATGAATATATAATTATATATTTATAATGGCTATTATAATCAATCATATATCATTTAAAAATATTGCCAATATTGTATTGTATTGAATATTAAAAAAATATAAAAACTATTTTTAAAAGCTAGCTTTTTTATTAAGTCAACTCTTAACAATTTGAGTTTTTGTTCTTTCAAGGGTAATTTATTGGTGAATCACTGCATTATTTTATCATTTATATAATGATATGTAAATTTAGTTCCTAAAGATACATAAATAATATATTTTATTAAAAAATGAAGTTGAAAATAAGAGTCAAATATTGATTATTAGTTATTTAATTATATTGAAATAACTGTTTATTATTAAAATTTTATAATTCTATAAACTAAATATTTTTTCTGTATAGTCACTTCTACTTGTTGCTCGGAATATTTTCTCTCATCTTGGTAAGATTTATTCTTAAATTCTTAGATATTTTCATTTTAATTAAAAAATTTATTCTATATTTTGCTTCCTTCAAGATTTTTAAATAAAATCATATTAATAATTTTAAGCATTAAAAATATTTTATATAACATTGTTTGTTTTAAAAAATATTTTTTAGTAATTATTGAAAATTTTATAAAATAAAATTCTGAATTGATAATTTATTTAATTACATTTATTTTAATATATATATATATATTGAAATAAAACACTATTAAATCAGGGAAGTGTGTGTGTGTGTGTGTGTGTGTGTGTGTGTGTGTGTGTGTGTGTGTATTACATAAACACTTCTCCCTAATTTAATAATGATTTCTTAACACGCACATGCACACACCTGATTTTAATAGTGTTTTCTTAATGAAAATCCTTAATAAGTTGATTGGCTAGCTATGTGGAAGCATATTATATAAATGTCTTATGGAAAACTAGGATCTTACATCTCCAGAAGTTTTTAAGAAGAAGGAATGTAGGCCCAATGATCTCCAACCTTTTGGCAATCCATCATAAGCGTTGAAGCCAGTAAGAAGTATCTATATAGTTGGCTATATCCATGATTCAGCATATTTTGGGCTTATTCAAAAGGCAATGGAAAAACAAACAAAATGGTGTATAAATATCTTCTATATGCATTATATACAGTGAGATAATGATAAAAATGAAATGGATTTGATCCTGTTGTTTAATATCTCTGGTTGGAAAGGAGTGTACAGCCTATAAAGAAAAAAATCCCTAATAAAATTCTTAGCTTATTGTTTTTCAAAAATTTTTTTAATAGCATTCATTGCATGAATAATAATACCATAATAATTTGCTATGAAAATAAAAAAAATCAATGGCACAAAAAATAAACAAACTCTATTCTATGTTTATTTTGTACTGTCTGTATTAATAATCAGTATAAAGTGTTTCTGCTATTTCTTACCTGAATTTGTAACAGATTCTGTTGAAATCTGTAAAACCAAAAAGCTGAGAATATGAATGACAAACTTTAACTTTGAAGTTTAAGTCATTCATTGTTTACTATAGTTCTCAAGCATTTTGCCAAAACAAATTACATTTGAATATACAAATTTATGAGCATTGATTTCTAACTTTATGATGTAAGTAAACATGCTATAAGTAGCATGTTTACACATGTTTACATTTCTAAGTTTGACACAATGGTAATTACCATCATTGGAAATTTCAAATGAAGCATGCCCTAAGAGCAAAATCTATCAATGAAATAGCAAACAACTCTGAACTGAAACTAATGGAGGCTGGGAAGGGAACTTGATGAATGGAATAGATGCAATGTTATCACAATGTTTACATTAACTTTCACAATCGATTTATCTCAAATAACCTTAATTTAAAACTGCAAATCTTCAGTCAAAATACTGAAGAAACTAGATTCTGTTTCCTCTCAGGAGTCAAAACAAACAAAATACTGGTGCAAAGAAGATATTATCAATATAAAATAGATTAAAGACTCAACAGTGCAACATATTGCTAAGATAGAAAATATATAGTAGTTTGAGAAAATGAGAGACAGAAGAAAAGGTTAGAGAGACTTCTGTCATGACTAAAATTTTAGAATCATTGCCATCATAGTTCAGAAACTTTAAGCAAGCATGACTTTCAATGGCAGAAGATTAACAAACTGTTGAAAACATAATAGCTTATCTGTTGAATGAAAAAAATTAATTTAATGCCTCTGAGAAAGATGAAGCATTTACAATAGCTATACTCATCTATAAATAGCAGGATTCAAAAGGCAAGATTAAAGTAAGATACTATAATTACAAGAGAAAAGGACATTGTGCATAAGACCTTTATAAGGCTCTAAGAAAGATTTACCTAAAGGAGACAAATTTCAAGAGAGAACCATGAGTAGAGTCATTTCTTAGCCTTCAATACCCTTGAGAATAATAATTAAGAAGGTGTAGATTCTTGTTAGTGGGACATCAGCTCAAATGACTGGATGTGTCACTTACATCTTTATGCTAGGATATTTAAGTAAATTAATCACTATAATTTTTGGGAGTGATGGAGGACTATTAGTAAAAGAAAAGGAATATATTAAAATCAAGAAAATGATAAAAGATAAATGGTATAACTATCATTACCAATGTTTTATTTGTAATCAAATTAAAGAAGAATCTGTTCTCAGATGATGATCTAACCAAAAAGATAATGAATATAATAAAAGAAAACAACTGAGTAGAAATTTTCCAAGGTAACAAACTAATAATAGTTTGCTCTACTAATTTGTTATCTTGGAATTCTGTGAATTGAATAATTTATTTTCAATGTTCTTCAATATAACATTTCAGATTGAGTTAAAGGTAAAGCACTAAGCAGATATAAAACTTTTATTTCACAAAGAAATGTTTTGACCATTCATAACTGGTCTACGTGGTCGAAAACATTTCTTTGTGAAATAAAGGTTTTATTTCTGTTTAGTGCTTAAGATTTCTTCTTTACTCTGATTAATTGCAAAATGTCTACAGCTTTAGTGAGTTAAAGATCTTGACCTGCTCAAATTTGCAAATGTGGCATGAAAGACTTGGTGACATAAACAAAAAAATCATTACTCAAAATAGTAATAGCAGGACTTAAAGAAGATATGAACTCAAGTGGAATCAATGATTTTTTTCTGTGAAACTTGCACACTTGGGAAGCAATACAAATTCCTGATCTCTTGTTTGGAGAGAATTAAGAATAAATCAGAACACATTTACAATGACCCATATAGTCCAATATCAGAATTTTCTCTTGGAAGAGCCAACTATTTCATCCTATTCAAAAATGATTTTGTTCTGGATATTGAATGGTATTTTTCATCAAACATAAAAGTGATGTGATTGACAGCTTCAAAACATTTTTCAGAATATAATAAAGAACAAGTACAGTTACTCAGTAAAAACTTGCATATAAATAATGAAAGAGAGTGCATTAATAATGATTTTAAGGTGTTTTCAAAAACACATATTAATTTAGAAACAATGGTTCCCTACACACTTAAACAAAATGGAAGAGCTGAAAGAGAAATGTGAATAATAGTTGAAGCTATTCATTCTATGATATATGGAAGAAGTATACCCAAATATCTCTGGGTTAAATGATCTGTCAACTCAACTATTTACATATTTAACAGAATCCTATGACAAATATTCCATATGAGATCTGGATAGATAAGAAATCTATTCTCATTCATATACAAACCTTTGGATTAGAAGCTTTTATGTTGGTTCCACAGTGTGATAGCTATATGCTTGATCCTAAAAGCAAAAGAATAATCCTGGTCAGAAAAAGCAGAATAAGCTTGATCTAAAAGCAAACGAATGATTCTGGTCTTTTGGTTTCAGGTTCTAGAAGTCTGCAATTGTTGGAATTTTCATCATTTCTATGATGGAAATTACAACAATTGCAGACTTCTGGATCCTGAAACAAAAAGAATTAAGATATCTAGAAATGTAATTGGGATTTCCTTATTAATCCAGCCTTTATCTATGTTTATATGCAAAAAATAAAACTACTGTTCTGTTGATGTCAAATTCATACCTTCTAAAAAACAGCTAGCAGATATATTAACGAAGCCTTTTTCTCCAAGAAATTCATTTACATTCATTAATCAATGAGTCTGGATAATAAGAATGGAACATCAAAGCAAAAATATATTAATAATAATTAATTATAAGTTTAATTAAACAGTAGTCTAACATGTCAGAATGTGATAGGCAATTAATTAGTGGAAGTAATGCAATTTGTTATAAATTTGTATGCTTATACATATCGACCCAGGTCAAAGAGAATGCAATTAAAATAAACAATCTCCATGCTCCATCTATTTTTTTTCATCCATTCTCTGTTTGTTATTTTTACAATAGTTATCAATAGATTAAGCACTGTATCATTTATAATCTTATAAAATAATTTGGTAATCAGTATACAAGTGTTTCTATTTCTATTGTTTCTTACCTAAATTTATAACAATTTAATAATCAGTAATTTTTTTTACATTTTTAAATAATTTAATTCAGAAATCAAAAAATGTTAGAAAAAGTAATGCTTCAGAATAGCTCTCTTGCAATAGCAATTCTCAAGCTCTCTTGGAATAATGTACATGTTTCTATAAAATTGCTGAACCTGAAATACAGTGAAACCCCGATTTTGAAACTTTTCGGGGACCGGCCCGAAAAGTCGAACGAGCCGGGAAAACGCATGAAACCGGAAACTCTGATGACGTCATAATAAAAAAGTTATATAATTAAAACGTAGGAAGAGGGAAAGTTTTACATTGCATGTATAGGAAAATGCTCGGACTTCCGAAAATAGACGTTTAAAGCGGGAAAGTCATACGATACGGGAACGCACGAGCGGGGTTTCACTGTATCTTGATGTAATATGGAAATTGGCTAATTTATATCATTTGGAGAGTATTAAATGACTAAGAAATTGTTCACAAAGTGCAAATTTTAATTTAAAAAATACTATTGTATAGCAAATTAATAACGAACAAGCCAAACTTCCCCTGGCGGATAAAGTTTTAAATTATATTTAGAAAAATAATTATTTGAATTACAGCTACGGTGCCACCATCTATTGAAATGTAATTTCAATAGATGGTGTAAGCTGTAATTCAAAAAATAATTATTAATCTAAAAATATAACTTAAAACTTTATCCGCCAGGAAGTTTGGGCGTTCGTTATTAATTTGCAAAATGGTTTATCTCCTGTTTGTCAGTTGTTTATTATTGACTATTGTATAGCATTTGAATCTGAAGAACTAGTTCAAATTTATAATTTTAGCTATTAGACTCATCCAGAAAGTAAGTACTGTTTGGGTATTAAAAAAGATTAGCAATTTGTTTTCATTTGTATTTTATTACAAAAAAATCTACACACCTTAAACTACTTTTAGACATATTCACCATGCGAATTAAGGCATGTGTCATATCTTGGCACTAATTGCAACATACCCCCTTTGTAGAATTCAGCCGCCTGCAATCTCAAACAGTTCTGGATGTTTACCTTGATCTCATCATCACTTGCAAAGTGTTGGCCGGCAAGAAATTTCTTGAGATGAGAAAACAAATGGAAGTCGGATGGAGCGAGGTCCGGACTATAAGGAGGGTGACAGAATTGTTCCCAGCAAAATGAATCAAGCAGCGTCGTCATTACGCGTGCGGTATGCGGTCGCACATTGTTATGCACGAACACAATACCAGAAGTCAGTAGTCCACGCCTTTTGTTCTGTATCGTGTGCCGTAATTTCTTCAATGCTTCACAGTAAGCTGTAGTTTGCAAGTGATGATGAGATCAAGGTAAATGTCCAGAACTGGTTGAGATTGCAGGCGGCTGAATTCTACAAAGGGGGTATGTTGCAATTAGTGCCAAGATATGACACATGCCTTAATTCGCATGGTGAATATGTCTAAAAGTAGTTTAAGGTGTGTAGATTTTTTGTAATAAAATACAAATGAAAACAAGATTGATGATCTTTTTTAATACCCAAATGGTACTTACTTTCTGGATGAGCCTAATATTTTTACAAAATAGTATAAATTAGTGATAGATTATATGTACTTTGATATTTTAATTTAAATTTTCAAGAGATTTTAAATTGGATGCTATTTAAGTAAATACAGAAGTAATAAATAAATAAAAATTATTTACAAATAAATTACTTTAATTTACTTTCAAATCATTATGGTTATTTTTAATCCTATATGATAATAAGCAAGTTGTTTTTCTATGTGATATATATATTATCATCTTCATAATATATATAAATTATTTCAAAATATTTTACTTTCAAATCATTATGGAAAAATATTTTATCAACATTAAGTAAACTAATTTTGATTTTAAACTAATTTGTTTATTACATATAATATTTCTTATTGATTTGTAAATATATAATAAAGTATAAATTTATCTCTAATAAATAATTATAGAAAAATATTTTCATAATTTAAAAAAAAAAACTTTTCTGAAAATAGACTACAATATCTCATTAAAAATTTTTAACAATAATGCCTACTATTATCAGAACCGTTGCATCAAAAAATTTATAAGTAAAAAATCACAAATCAGTGCTAATTAATCCAATAAAATGACTTACAGTTCCTTAAACATAGATAAAATTCACCAGTTTACTTTCAATCTCCTTTTTTTTCTGAATATATAATAAGCTATACACAATTATTATTTACCAGTTTGTTAATGAATTTATAACATTTTTGTTATAGTTTAGAAGTAAATTGACAAGCATCAAATGCTTTTAATGCTCTTGATGCTTGGTTGTTTATTTTATATAGTGGTAGTTTTATTCTAAATAATATTCTAAATAGAAGAATATCAATTGTAGAAGATTATTGTGACTTTTAAAGTAAATTGAATATCAGATAAGATTATATCCTATCTAAATTACATATTCTGAAGTAACATAAAACATATTTCTTTGATTTTATGATGCATAATCAATTTATTGTGAAAGAAACTATTCTTTGATTAATTACAAGATACAAATCTCTGTGTCAACTAGAAATAATCAAATTTTGCCAGCTACAGTTATTATTAGACTTATTTTTAAAAAATACTATGAGATATTCAAATAATGAGTTAAAAAATAGAAAAACAAAATCAAAACAAAATGCACAAATGAAGATTCACAGTAACTAATAGAATTCAAATGCAGCCAGCATGCAACAATCACTGGAAGCATAAATCTGATCTTCCAGATGAATCTAAAATAATAATTGATTAGTAAATTAATCAATCAATCAGAATCATTGAGATTGCACAGACTTTATTAGAAATCTAACCCAAATCTTTATTTTATATAAATATTATTTTTCTATTTTATTTAATTTGGGTAAAAAAGCTTATATTCCCTGCACTTCAAATTTCAAAACTTGACAGAAAAGATAAATGATTTTACTTTAAGATTGTGTATAATGATATCATTATACACATTTATCGATTAAACTAATAGATTTTTATTTTTTCAAGATATATGTTGTATCTTTCTTTTATTCATGGAATCCTTTTTTGTCCTTATCATTTCTAATGTTGTTGAAGATTGATTAGTAAATTAATCAATCAATCAGAATCATTGAGATTGCACAGACTTTATTAGAAATCTAACCCAAATCTTTATTTTATATAAATATTATTTTTCTATTTTATTTAATTTGGGTAAAAAAGCTTATATTCCCTGCACTTCAAATTTCAAAACTTGACAGAAAAGATAAATGATTTTACTTTAAGATTGTGTATAATGATATCATTATACACATTTATCGATTAAACTAATAGTTTTTTATTTTTTCAAGATACAACATATATCTTTCTTTTATTCATGGAATCCTTTTTTGTCCTTATCATTTCTAATGTTGTTGAAGAGGATGTTTCTTTTATCATCAACTAAAGAGTAGCCAGTTAATTTTTCTATTCTTTTTGTATCTATATTATTAAATAATGGTTTCATGTAACTAACTTTCTTGAAATTTCTATCTGATACACTTTCTTTTTTATTCTTATTTTTGGTTTTCCTTCTATATTTTTTTGTACTTTCATCATGTTCTTTCACTACAACTTTCATCCAATGTAGTTCCTGATGTTTTGCTCTGTGTGAAGAAATTAACTCTGACCTATCCTATTATTATTTTATTATATCTCTATTATTATTTCCTATTATTTTCATTTTTATTTAATGTATTATATTTAGTTTAAGAGTTAACTCACTTTTCTCTGTCTCCTCAGTTAGAAATTACAAGTCCGGACTGGAAGTCCGCCACCCAATGAACTCTCTCGGCTCAAAACATCATTTACTCTAAATCATTTCCACTGATCCCATGTGAGAATATAAGAATAATCTCTTATCAATGTTTTATATTCAGTACATAATTAATTGTAAAGAGGATGACATGAATTGTATTAATGTTGAAGAGGAAACATATAATAAGTTTTTGATAGGTTATTCGTATTTAAGAAATGATTAATTGATTAAAAATAGGTTAAATATCGTCATTTTCATGTAAACATTCCTGCATACATATAAAGTTGATATACACAAATATAAATATAGGATAATATTTCCAAGATTTAATTTGGCAAGATTATAAAAGTAATATGAAAAACTTGAACTTGTTGCACAACTTATGTAAATGAGACGAGCTCAGGACTGTGAAAGTTTCAAGCTTGTCTCATTTACATAAGTTGGGATTGTAAAAGTCATTACTATAAAAATGTGTATGTCAAGCGAGGTATTTTGTATAGAATGGAGCTGATTACTAACTTCTGACTTTCTTGTGAGATCGACAATTGCTTGAGTTTGTATTGGAGAGTGGAAGTAAAATAGATTTAATATACTTTCGCTTCTTACTAGAATTACTAATAAACAAACAGTCTTCAGCACTTATTTAACCAAAAAACTATACTTTAATAACTATTAAAGATCTTTCAGCTTAATAAAGCCATCATCAGTAACACTTTTAAATAAAACCTAACTGGGTTTTATTTAAATACTAATTAGATCTAGATCTAATTAGTATTTAAAATTATATTTATTATTGTTTTAAATATTTGGATTTTGGAATTTTGATTAAACAAGTTTAATTGATAACTTGTTTTATGCTTTATTATTTCTTAAATAAAGCTTTGGTTAGCACTTTTTTTGTAAATGTTTAAGTCAAATAAATTATTATTATATTGGGGTATGTCAATGTGAGCATGAAATAACTCCGGAGCAAAAGTGCTTAACAATTTTAGAAATGCATATATGGATATATTAGAAAAGAATAAACATAGTAGTTCATTTATGATGATCAAAAGTATTTGCAGATATCTCATGAAATAAAACAAGACTCTGAAAGCAATTGATATGCCAATCCATTAAAATTTAAATATAAATATCCAAGATAATATAATATGAAAGTTTTTCCAATTAATTTAGATTAAATTCATTAAACAGGTATTTCAAAATCTAAATTTTGGCAAGTTTTCACATGTGGAAAACAAATTTATTTATTATTCTAATAAAGAATTATAATAAAGATTGTTTTCTTATATTGACTGGTATTCTTTATATTCTATTTTATTATATTTCTATAAAGTTATTGGTTGGTAAACTGTTTTAATAGAGAAAAATTTTTTCCCATATCTCAAAACTTAAATTTTAAAATATCTGTTTAATGAATTTAGATAAAATTAAAAGGAGGAAAACTGAATCAATTCCAGGTCCTTATGATTGTTTAATGCAACCAATCTCATGATGAGATGGATCTTAAAATAATGGATGGAGTTCATAGATTCAAAGCTGAGTCTAATCAGAAAAATATCTGATATGTGGCTGGAATTGAATCCGAATCTCCAAGTTGTAAACTAACTTTTTATAATACAGCAATCTAGTAAACAAATAGCTTAGTTTTCTATTAATGTTATCAAATGGATGAGAGAAATTCTACCTAGGGTACAATTAGGATACTATGTATGAAGTCAATACAACAACTTCCTAAGAGACAAAAGGATACCAAAGTCCCTCAAAAGGAAATTTTTCAACATGTGCATACTACCAGTAATAACATATGGCTGTGAAACGTGGACCCTTACAAAGAAAATAGAAACCGAAAGAAGCATGGAAAGACACATGTTAGGATTTACCAGGAAGGATTGCAAGATCAACACCTGGGATAAGAGAACAAACCAGAATAGAAGATAGAGTAGCAGTTAGTAGAAGTAACATTAAGCAGGTCACACAGCAAGATACATCAATAACTAATGGACAAAGAGAATTACAAAGTGGAAACCAATACAGGGAAAAAGACATCCTGGCAAGCAATGCAAATGATGGAGAAGTGATATAAGAAAAATAATTGCAGTAAGACCCTGTTTAAAGCGGAGAGATACATTCCAAAGAAAGCGAGTGCTAAATGAAACAGTGTTCAACGAAGTTGTCTTAACACACAAATAATGGGGATAGATGAAACAGTACAGTGAATAAAAAAATATACAAAAATGCATACAAAAAACAAAGCTCTAAACAGGATAAATACTTTAATTTCCTGTTTAGAGCTTTGTTTTTCGTGCGTATTTTTGTGAGTATAACAGGATGGCTTTAAAGTTCTTAAAAAAATATACGTACCATTTTTTATTTTATTTTGTAACATGTATTAATTACTATTGTATTACATTTAATTATAGACATTTTTTATTGCTAATATCGATTTGTATTCATAGATCATTCATGAAAATCAAAAATATTCAAGTAAAGTTTTTATTGCTAATATCGATTTGTATTCATAAATCATTCACGAAAAAATTATTGCTAATATTGATTTGTATTCATAAATCATTCGTGAAAATCAAAAATATTGGCTAATATCGATTTGTATTTCACAAATATTGGTGAAAAAATTCTTAAAATATCGATTTGTGTTCATAAATCATTCATGAAAATCAAAAATATTCAAGTAAATAGATTTGTAATCATAAATCATTCATGAAAATCAAAAGTATTTGAGTAAAAGATTTACATTTGTCATGAGGAAAGGTTGTTCCTCACACAAATATAAATTACACTTTTTGTTTTTTCATTAGAAGTCATCTAACGTCATTTGTCTTTTCCTCTGTCGTTCAGCAAGCAATTGTCGATAACAAGACATCGCATCCATAATACTTCATCTTGCCTCTGAACTTCTATCAAAATTTGGATCATCTTGTATAAACTGATCCATAATTTCCATTAAAATAATGGGTAAACTTGTTTTGAGAAAATCTATTTTAAGTTCCACAGCAGACTTTCGTATGTATTACAGTGAACTGGTATCAAACGCACTGCAAGACGGCATATGAGTATCAAAGTAACAAATTCATGCGATTTTGGATTTGTGTGTATGTTATACTCACATAATTGATTCATTTTGGTCCGATTTCAAAACCGGACCAAAGTGAATCGATAAGAAATATAGATTAACGTAACCTCTTTATTACGCTGCTCCATAATTTCCACACACTACTAAAATAATAATATAATTTCAGCTCACTTGGGCAGAGAAAGAACAATCCATAATCGTCAAATTTTGACGATTACGGATTGTTCCTTCCCTGCCCAAGTGAGCTGAAATTATATTATTATTTTAGTAGTGTGAAGAAATATAGAATTAAAAAAAAGCCGTGTTATATCAAAACAATGTTAAACGGAGCAGTGTTAAGTGAGGTCTTACTGTAGTTCCCACTGGATGCAGATTGTAATGATCTGGAAACAAAATGGGAAGGATATATATCCAGCAATAGATAAAATGGAAATGATGATTTAAAATATTTCAAAAAATCTAAAATTTGTTTATAATTAGACATATATATATATTGACTCCAACTTCCACCATTTTATCTAGTTTACACACCATCTTAAGATTACTGTAAGATTACTTGAGATAATTAATATGTTCTGACATTTGCTTATAAATCAAAGTAACTATTACTGATTATATCACATGCCTTTATATTCAAACTTCTGAAATATCTAATTGTAAAATGAGAATTTTTAATTTTACAATTAAATATCTATTTTCAGAATTTTATCAGAATTTTTACAATTAAATATCTATTTCAGATTTATTCAATAAATAAACACAGCACTAAATAGCAGTGTAAAATAAATATTTTATTTAGGTATTCCGCACTAACGTTTTTGAAAACATTAGCGCGGAATACCTAAATAAGTATTTACTTTACACTGCTATTTAGTTCTGTGTTTATTTATTGAATATTACAAGTATTTAAGCAGTTTTTTGTTGATTAAGTCTATTTCAAATTTATTCTAAATTTCTGACATCTTAAAATATCATCTAGCATGTTAAATGATATGCAGATGCTATGATATTTTTAAACAAGCAATTATGAAGAATTAATTGCATATTTTCTTTAATCATTCTAAAAGAAAGGATATATAAGATATGAAATTAAAAATATTGTTTGTTAATGACATATCCTCTATGCTGAATGCCTTAAAAATCTATCAAGCAATTATTGTGATATCTATGTGATAACATTATTATACAGAAAATCTAAATCTTTTAAATGATTGTCATTATTAATAAGATTAAATAATTCTGCGGTTTTATCTATTTCAATTTTAAGAGCATGTTAAACTTCATAAAAATCAACCAAATAGTTCAAAAATTATTAGTGATAATGGAAAATTATTAGGAATTAATATTTTTAATGGTTTGAAGATTAATTGATATGTTGACAAAATCTTCAATGATTTGACCTTACTACTAAAAAATTCAATTAGTTGAGGATATATCAATATTTCAGGAATTTGAATGTCTGCCATTTATAAGACAGAGTTATATGATGTAACATTGAAATTATCTTTAATGATATAATATTTTCTTAAAATTTAATACTACTTTGTTCAAAAATTAGTAGGGACAGACAATAGCATTGTGATCTTATAAATAAAATCATGTTCTCCTTTGGGAAATAGGCTGAATGTTGTGTATGATTCCCAAATTTTCAAAAATTTAAAAATAAAATGCTAGTTTATGCATAAAAGTTTGTAATTCCAATTTTCATAACTGGTGAAATCCCACTTTTAGATTGATTATGGAGTTCAGATTTATTTATGGGAATTGGAAATGTTTATGATTCCCTGATCTTAGAGTTGTCATCTTAAAGGTTGTCCTTAAAGTTCTATTGTGGCTTTGATCTCAACTATAATTTTCATGTATAATAAAAATAATACATATGCAAATAAAATTTATAATTTAAAAAATTATTTCTAATTAATCGCTTATCATTTTTATATTCAATTATTCAAATATATAAATTCCAAAATTTAGAATAAATAAATAAATTAGATATATATTGCAATTAAATTTTTAATGATTTAAGAACTAATAGATCCAGTTCCTAATTTGTTACAGAAACTTCTTAAGATTATACTGTATTTTAAAACTAATAATCTAAGAAATTTCCCCTTTGTCTTATCTAACTTTTACAATTTTTCATTTCTAATAATTTTAAATATTTGCATAATCTTGTGTATATATATATATTAAAATACAGTTTAGTTTAACAATTTATTTAATACTTTCAACATGATGATTTTTAATTCCATTACTATATAATTTAATGAATGTATATCTATTTATTATTTAAACATTCTTACTAATAAAACAAATATTTTTAATTGTTTAAAAATCAGTATATCTTAAAATTATTCACAAGATTTTTTATAGCATTAATAAAATATACAGTCAAAGAGTTTTGAGAAACTTCCTTACATAATGTATTACTTAATGAATATGAAATATAGAATTATCTATTTTTACTTTATAAAAAATTCTTACTATGCAAATAAGATTACATCCATTGTAATTCAATCACTTTAATATCCATGTATCTCAATTTATCTTTCAATATTAGAATGATTACATGAAATTTACAATTTTTGTATAAAAATCCATTAAATATTATACATGACAATATTTTTATGTAAAATTAACTTTTCTCTTAATTTTAAATCTAATTTTATATATAATTACAGTTTTAAAGAGATAATGAGAAATTTAAAACTAATCATCAAATTGATTGTAACATCAATATAAAATATATTAATAAAATTAATATATAGCAAAGGTTATATAAACTAAAATCTGTAAAGATTTTAAAATGTTTATCAAAATAATATAAATAAATTAAACAGTTCAAAAAAGAAGAAAAATTTTGAAAATTATACATAAGATTATTCTTAACCTGATCAGATAATTTTAATTTTATTGAAAAATTCAGTTCACTCATATTTTTATTTCTCTAACAAATATTTAAATCTATGCATTTTTTATATTATATACTGTTTAATCCATTCATATTCATTTTATATTCTAGTAAATTTCCAGTTTCAATAGTTCTTCCAAACAGAATCTTATAACAAAGTATTTTATCTTTAATAAAAAATTAAGTTTTCTTCCCTTGGTCATTGTTTATATATATAAAGCAAAATCAAACATTAAAAAAAAGTTTACTTTTATCTATTAAATAAAATATTAATGTCAACTAAGATATTAAATTTTATTAAATATCACATTTGGAACTTAACAACGAATTTATTTGAAACTACAGTCAAACCTCTTTAAGCCGCCCCTCTATAAACCGCCACCCTTGTTATTTGCCTGATGAAAGCCAATAACAAATCTCCTCCTATATGTTAAAACATGCAATTCCCTCTATAAACCGCCACCTCACTAATCGCCAACCGCCACTCATTTCTGGAGGCAAAACCATTTCATTAGTAGACAAATCAGTTGTTTAAACCGCCAAAACAATCGAATGGCAAGGTCAATCTCCATTAACTATGTATGCTCTAGTAAACAAAAGAAAAACAGTACTTCAATCATGCATAGACATTGAACTTCTGGCAAAAATTCCACCCCTACAAATTTGCAGTCCTAGGCCTAGGTCTTGTCAGTCTAAGCAATAATATGGCACTGCTTCTACAGACTCTGATATTTTTTTTTTACTAAATCTGATTCACTATAACCGAAATAATGCCACTCTCCTATTATGGTGTTCCCACCATATTTCAACATCTCATCTCCGATTCCAAACATGCCAAGATTTTTAAATTTATTTAATTTTTAATTTGAATAATCTCATATAACCTAAATCCAGACTTCCTGACTAGTTCTCAGTAATTATGAAAGCACTCAGAAAATTTTTCAAAATAAAAGTGAAAAGTCTTACTATTAGAATTATAATGTAAATATCCCTTGATTTACAAAAATAACTAGGACTTTAAAACTGTTTATCAGTTGAAAATTCATAAATCATAAATTCATTTCCAATTAACTAAAAAATAAAATTATAGGTATATTTTAACATTTATTGCATCTTTTTTTATATATATTTATGTCTATATTTTTGTTTGGAAAATTCATTAATTATGTTTATATAATCTAGTAGATCCTTTTCAATAGTCAGAAAAGAAAGGGAATTTAATTTTTCATCATTGAAATTTCACTTTAAAAAACTTTTTTGTTTTTCACTGTTGAAAATATGTCCACCTAAGCAATTTGTAGTGGACATGCAAATAAACATATGGAACATAGTATTGCTTTAACACCAGTAGTAATAGAACACATTTCTAGTATTTATTTTTGTTGTGGAACAGAAAATAGTATAGTCTTTTTCAGACTAGCTTGGATTTGGCATAGGACATGTTTGTTTTCTCCATTAACTATGTATGCTCTAGTAAACAAAAGAAAAACAGTACTTCAATCATGCATAGACATTGAACTTCTGGCAAAAATTCCACCCCTACAAATTTGCAGTCCTAGGCCTAGGTCTTGTCAGTCTAAGCAATAATATGGCACTGCTTCTACAGACTCTGATATTTTTTTTTTACTAAATCTGATTCACTATAACCGAAATAATGCCACTCTCCTAGTATGGTGTTCCCACCATATTTCAACATCTCATCTCCGATTCCAAACATGCCAAGATTTTTACCACACTTCAATCTGCTAATTCCACTCATTACCTCTTCATTGATTTGCTTGTCATGCTCATATTCATTCATTATTTTAATCCTGATCTCATTTTCCTTCTTGTCTCTTTATCCATTAGATTTTTAAAGCTAGTGAAAATACTCTTTCCATCTTTTAATCATCATAGATTTATCCCACAGTATTCTACTGTCCTCTTTAACACCAGATGCAAACTATACCTTATTCTCTTCTCAAATTTTTCATCATCATCATTGATTTTTTGCCCAAAAGCAGGTCCCGACCAGTCATCCCTCTTCTCTCCACTTTTCTTTATTTCTGACTCTTTCTCTTAGGCCTGCATAGCCATCCTCCTTTATCAGCTCATCAAGAAAGAGTATGCTTAAAGTATGGAATGAAAATAAATGTGAAGGAAACTAAGGTCATGATGCTGGGGAGGATTAGTAAAACAATAAACCTGACAATAGAGGGGATACTACAGGGTTACTCTCATATGTCATCACATAGGTTAAGCTGGAATGGTTCTTTGCTTTTTCTACATTTCGTATTTAATTTTGGCCCAGAATGGCTCCCTTAGTACTCTATTTGAGTGGATTTTGCTTTTAATCTTGGCCCAGAACGGTCTTGTACTCTATTTGATGGAATTTAATTTTGGCCCAGTACGGCTCCCTTAGTACTCTATTTGAGTGGAAGGAGGCAATCAAAATTAGCCACCAAGCTTATCCATACAAATAGAAGAAGACCAGTTTGGTCCAACACATGTTGCCTTCTTTCTGCACTTTGCATTTAATTTTGGCTCAGAACGGCTCCCTTAGTACTCTATTTGAATTTTGCTTTTAATCTTGGCCCAGAACGGTCTTGTACTCTATTTGATGGAATTTAATTTTGGCCCAGTACGGCTCCCTTAGTACTCTATTTGAGTGGAAGGAGGCAATCAAAATTAGCCACCAAGCTTATCCATACAAATAGAAATAAGAAAGAAAGACATAGAAGAAACTCACTCACTCCCAGTTTATAACTCAGATAGACCAGACATCACTCTCATAGACAAACAAAACAAAGTTACCTACCAATAGAGGGGAAAAGGATAGAAGAGGTGAAACAGTTTCGTTACTTAGGATGTCTAATCAGTTCAGACTGTAAATGTGAAAATGAGATAAGAACAAGGATAGTAATGGCAAAGGAAGCTTTCAGGAAAAACTACAAAAATTTTTCATATACTTTCGAAATATTCTCTCTAAAATTATTCTTCAGATTCTTATCTCTTTCATCATCTTCTCTTTACTCTCTTTCATTATCTTTGAAGTGTTTCTTACATTACTTATACTCATCTGCTTTCACATTTCCATTTAATATTTCCAAATACGCTTTCTTTTTCTCAGCCATAGCATGTGCCACCTCATCATTCCCACTACAATCATCCTTCTTTTTATCTATTTTCACTTTGTCAATCACTTCTCTTGCAACATTACCTACACCCACACACATCTTAAAAAGTACATTCATACATCTTCCACATTGCATATATTCTCATCCACTAAACTGAACTTCTGACACAGCTTCTAATAACTCTCTCACTTCATGTGAAAACCTTCCACTTTAACTCATATCAGCATTTTTTTTATCCTCCTTACATTTCTCCATCCCTGCAACAGATTCATCCTAAAAATCATCAGATAGTAATTTGAGCCTATCTCTGTATCGGTCATCACTCTTGGGGTCCATAATCTTTCCTTTTAATCTTTAAGAACACAAAAGTCAGTCATACTCTGATTTCTCTCTCAGGTCTCCTGTGTACTAATGGATAATCTTGTGCTAAAGAAGGTGTTTGAGATAAAGAGCCTCTACAGTCATTTCCCACTGCCATTTATTCTAGGATCACCATATTTCCCAATCAATACTCTTTGTATGAATATTCTATATTCTCCATGTTATATCTATTTAATTCAAAAACCACCATAAATTTAGTCTAATTAGTTATTGTTAACAAATGATTATAATAAATAATCAGTGTAATTCTAAATTATAAAATTATAAACATTAAATTCTGTTTAATTCCAAAAATATTCACTACAGGTCATTTATTGATTAGGTGAATCCCATAATTATTAACTAGAAATACTATTGGAATTTTAATATTGAATTAGAAAAAAAATTTATTAAAACATCAATGATGCAAAGGTAGAATTTTGCTTTGATTGTTTCTTTTAACACTTCATCCTAAGAAGAATTGTGCTCATAATTTGATACTAAACTTTGTTTACTTTGACTTATTATCTCTCTGATAGAATAAATTTATGGCATTTGAGAGTTTTAATGCAGTATACTAAGCCATTTGGTAATATTTTACGAAATATTAATGTTTAGTTCTTTTAAATATTATTAACATTATGTGGCCAAAACAAACTGTCACAAGCCTATTACTATTTACAAACTAATAATCTCTCTCCCCTTGAAGACAAAAGCAGACTATCAGCCTTTTGTTAATCCCATACATTCCTGAATGTTCTAGTGTCTAATAAGATTTCTTCAAATTATGGGATCACAAAGTGATCTCTTTGACTGCAGTTTGGCCAAACTCTTCAGTTCTGATTTGAATACACCGAACTCCTTCCAGATGTCATAAAAGTGCCTACCGTAAGCTTTTAACAATGGGTACCATTGTTAAAAGCTTACAGTACACAATTGATGTTATAGCTTCCTTCCCCCTTGCCAGAACTTTTCACGAACTTATGAAGGAAAAGTTTCTGAATTATGAAATACCATTAATCCTGTCTTAAAGCTTATCAAATGTTCTTATATTGTGCCTGCTTATTACCTTTAATTGGTAATCACCAAGACTGCCAGGAAGATGATGTAGCTTTACAGAAACTGACTTAGAAATAAGTTTATTATTGAATATATTATTGGATTAATTAATCATTTATTATATATTCTATCAGTGACTAAGTATTCAACTATCACAATTTATTACAAAGATATTAATATTACATATTAAATCTAAAGTATTATAAAATTAAGTTAGGAAGTTGTTATTTTGCCATATTCTAAAGAATGTAAACATTATTTGCTTCTGCTCAGCCCATTGGCATTTTAGTTTGACTTCCCTGGCTGATGTCTTACTTTGAAATTGTAGGGCTGTTGAGCTAAAGCCCATCACATAGGTCTTATTCATACTAACATTTGTATGCAACCAAGCTAACAGATTGTGATCTGTTTGGACTGTAAATTTTTGTCCATCTGGATAAAGATGCAGTCTTTTTATTGCAAAAAGCATTGCTAGGCACTCCTTTGCAAAAAGCATTGCTAGGCACTCAGAAAAAAGTCCAAGCAGAAAGGAGTTATGCTATATCTCCTTTCTGCTTGGACTTTTTTCTGAAATATAGTACAGGGTGTTTGTTTCCCTGCTCAGTGAATTTCACCAGGACTATTCCTAATCTGGAAATCAGATGAATTCATTTGAAATGCAATTTCCTGCATATAGTCTAGAGCAGTGGTTCTCAACCTTTTTGTTGTTGAGGAACACATTTTAATATTTTAAAATTTGGCGGCACACCTAATATTTTAAATAATACTTTTAGCTTAAATAGATATTTACTTCATATTAATTATTGACTTTATGGATGGTATGGAGCCACATTAAAGGTACCAAAGAGCCACAAGTGGCTCGTGAGTTGCAGTTTGGCCACCCATTATATGGCATCATGATGACAATAATATATTCCACTGCTGTGACTTCTTGTCATTGCCACAATGACATCATTGGAACATAATATGCCAGTTAAATCAAATAAATAGTAAAATTGGTCACAAAAAGCTAATGGATTGTATCATAAAAGCTATAGATGCATAACATCACTATGATGCAACAGTAAGTGATATCACCATGTCATTATCACAACAATATGTGACATAACTGTGATCAGCCAATTGATTTCAAATATAGTAATAAATGAAATATATTAATATTTCATTAATTCAATATCATTACCTTGGTTCTGTAGTGCTTGGTTTTTAGAGGATTTATCATCAAAATAATATATATAAAAAAGTTTCATGACTATGCAAGCCCAGTGCATTATTTATTGTTTTATAAGAAGTCCTCAATCAAACAAGGACAGTACAATAAGCTTGACCATAATGAGAAAACAATATTGCCAACACACACAAGGTAGTGAGAAAGTTTATTTGGTGATTAATTAGAAACACATTTTTCAGAATTATCTCTGATTTGCATAGCAAAATGCCTTTGGTAAATTCATTTACAGATACATTCAAATAATACTGTGAATATCAAAAATGGTCTCTGCCAATAATGATCATTGATGACTACTGAGAAGAACATTGATATGATATTTTATGATGAAATGATGTGTGAAAGTTAGTATGCATAGATTGGTACTCAAAGAAAAAATAAAATTTTATAATGTCTTAAAGGTAACATAACTTCATTTATGAAGTAATAAGACGAAATATTCAATTTTTCAACTGTAACACATCAATATCATCATTGTATATTTGTTGATTTCCATGATAACATGATCAGAAAAGAAGCATATAAATAATTTGGCCCAGTCTATACAGTGCTAAAAAAATTTTTTTTATATTGTTTTCTCAAAATATGTCATTCTTATCCTTCAGTAAAGTGAATAGTAGTGTAAATAAAAAATATATATATCAAATATATACCATAACTTATTTTATTATAATGTTTTCATTTTTGATATAATTAAATAATAAAATTGCAATATTTGCATATTAGCAATAATAATGAATTTTTAGTACTTGTTAGTACAAGTACTCCTCACTTAACAACCTACCTGTTTAACAACTGCTCAAACTTACACCCAAGCTTATGACTTTTTTCTGCTCTAGCTATTAAGATATATTTACCTGTATGTAATTATTTTGCTATACTATTTATATGTTGATTATAATTTTTGTTCAGTTGTTTTTTATCTTTTTTTCATAATGTAATTTTATTTATTATTACACTGATAAATAAAAGCTAAAACCAAATTTTTAAGTTGAAATTTGTTTCCAATATTCTAATAAACACTAATTAGGGGAATAACCATTTCAAATTAACCAAACAATGCAGCCAAACTTCCCCTAGTGGACAAAGTCTAAATTAAATTTTTCTAACGATTATTTTTGAATTAAGTCTATGAAATTAACTCAACAGATGGTGGCACCATAGCCTTAATTCAAAAATAATCGTTAGAAAAATTTAATTTAGACTTTGTCCACTAGGGGAAGTTTGGCTGTATTGTTTGGTTAATTTGTTTCCAATATTTTCTACTTATGAATTTTGAATGAATTGGTTGGTAAGCAATACTTGCTTACTAACCAATTCATTCTATGACCAAGTCATGGGAATGGAACTCAGTCGTCAAGTGAGGAGTATCTGTCTTTCACATGTTGAATAACCTTCAATATGTAAAGCAGCAGCTACACTTTTCTTCCTTTTTTAGGCATTAGTTATGAAAATTTAGTCATTATAAGAACATCAATCTCAAAACATATTACTAATTATTATTATATGCATTACACATTTCTATTTATAGCCATCTAGTAGATAATGAAATCATTAATGGTACATTACATCATCCAAGAGAACTTACTATAGTAGGATAATGCAAAATGAATAACTCATAATGCAATATATTGCATATATTAGACTACACTGCTTAAAAAGTCAAGTAATGAAAATTTTTGAGTATTACTATATCTAGCATGTAAATAATAATGCAATAAACAATGACACAAACTTAATCTTCATTATTAAATCTAGTTATTTACAAATCATTTATGTGTAATTATTTGTAAATAATTTGCATTATTAAATCTATTTAATTTAATATCATCACTTATTATGTTCTTATTTATGCATTATTAAACACAATTAATACCTACAAACCAGTTTATTAGTACAGCTTCTCATCTGATTTTTTTTTTACTTATTTAACATATTCTAGCCCATATATAATTCAATAATTGAGATTTCATTGTACTCATATTCCTAAAAAAACTCTGTTGCAAAAAAATAGCATATCTCTAAAAAATAGAATGAAAACTGTGACATTTGGTATTCAAATGCCTTTCAACTAGATATATTTGAGGCAAAGAAGAGAAGGCTGTACTCTGTGGTTTAGCCTTTGAAAATAAAATTAAATGAGAAAATAAAGGAAAGATGAGAAAAGGTGAGAGGTTCCTACCAGGAGAAGTGTGGTAGGTCACTAGGGAAAGAAAGGAGGAGCACCATTGCCAGTTTATTTATAGAATTATACATCAATAAAAATGTAAAAAGTAATATAAACAATAATAAAATTTTTAAATACAGTAGCAGTTCAGAAGAGGTATTAAAGAAGAACAATAAATAAACAAATATCAATAACTTTTGAAAAAACAACTGCTTAACATAAATACTTTGTATTACGTAAGGTATTAAAGAAGAACAATAAATAAACAAAAATAAAACAATAGAATAATAGAGTTGCATAGATTAGTTTCATAGATAGAGTTTCAACTAGATACACAAATGATTAAAATTTCATCATCAATGAATGAACAGGGCATTTCAAGAGTGCATAGGAAAGAAAAATCAAGGGCCAATATAAGGAGCAGTATTCATAAGTACATATATATTTGACTGATTTTACTGTTTCATTATATTAAGTAATCTATGAAGATGCATCTACAATACTCATACTGCTGATTATCCATTTACAGTATGAGTATAATTCTTGTTTCCTTTAAAATAAATCATTAGACTAACATTATATTTAAATGTTCTATCATTTATTAATGTAAGTATGTAATTTATTTATTTTTTAATATTAAATGCATATTCTCCATAATTCCAATTGTTTTAAGTATTTTATGAATTATATGAGGAGCCAGAGTAATCAGGAAATTAATTCCTGATTGTTCAAGAGATTAATTTCCCAATTATCCTGACTAATCAAGGTCCCCAATGTAATTTATATATATATATATATATATATATATCATATCAATACTTATTATCTTTTAATAATTAATATAGTTACTTACTTGAACTATATCTAATACAAGTCCAGCACCAACAGTTCCAAATCCTGCTATCAGGAAAGGTATAAATACTTGAAATGCTATACTCCATAAAGATTCATCACCACCACTTGATTTTGATTTGATTTCAACTTCTATATTTCCTTCTTTTTTTAGAAGAGGTTTATGATCAAATTCATTGTCATCAATCTCAAGTTCATTTCTAATATTATCCACTGGTATATTATTAGATAAAGAATTTAATTCTATTCCATCAGTCCAATCATCAATATTACTGATTGTTGGAAATATAGTTTCTTTATGTATCAATGATGAATTCTCTGATGAAACACTAGCTCTTGGAACCATTTTTCTTTGTCTTAATGCTACAAATTCTTCTGAATCAAATGTGTCAAAAGTTGCCATTTTCTTCTCCATATATTTGATTCCACTAAAAAGCATTTTAAATTTTTATTATTTTTTTCCATTAATTCATTTTAATAAAACTTTATAATTATCTAGATAAATTTTAAAAATCTAATCAGTGTCAATACATACACAAGAGCTCCCCATCTTATGTAGATTATATGGCAAAATTAAGAAAGTTAAATTTTATGAAAATTAATAATAAAATTAAAACATTATGTACTGAATATATATTTTATCTATAAAGCAGGAGAAATGATATAACTATCTTAATATGATACATATGCAAATTATGTGCTATATTAAAATAATTATTAAGATATACAATGATTTATTATGGACAGTTAAATAATAATGTTAAGCTATAAATAGTTAAGATAATGTTACAACTGATACTTAATCAATAGAAACATTAATTGATAGAATCATTAACTCTTGTTACATAGCAGTGTTGTAACTATTGTTTCAATACTCTATACCAGTGGTTTCCAATTAGCTAAGAGCTGTGGATCTACTTTTCTAAGATAAGCCCATACTTTTTTAAAATTTTGGTATCTATGTAGTAGTTGTAGTTGAAAGATAGTTAGCAATATTAAAATACAAGTTAAATTATATCAACTTTTCTTTATAACAAGTTAAAAATATATGACATATCTAGCAGCTACTCAATCTAGATTCTAGATATCAAGGGAGAAATCATATCACTTCTTGTTTCAAACAATTCCTTCCATATCTGGTTCAATATTTCCTACTTTTAACCTTAAATAAGGATCAACATTGAGGCAATTTCTATGCTTGTTCTTCAAAAAATAAAATATCAAAAATGTTTGTTCACAAAGATATATGGAATAAAATGGAACCAAATATTTCAAAGCCTTTTTTTATTTAGTTTCTTATAATCAAAAAATACCTTCACCTAGAATTGATTAATTTATGCATTCTTTGTAAAATATTTTTAATGAGCTATCACAATTAATGTCAGCAAGTTCATCTTACTCTTCCCTCAGAGTTTCTAATTGTATCATACCATATTAATAAGATTTCTTATTCATGAGTTTTCAGGATTTGATGCAGAGAAATAATTTCTGAATCTAGTTGCTAAATCATGTAATTAGATGATTAGAAAAAAAAAAGAATCAATGATATAAAATAAATAAAATGTGTAATCATTATTGCAAATAAAAATTCAAAATATTAGTTTTACAATAAAAAAAATGCCAAACTATTGAGAAATGTTGAAATAAACAATAGAATATATTATATAACAAATTATATATGTTAGTATATGCAATAATTTGATAACAATGATATTTCAATAAAACAGAGAATGAGAATTGAAAAATGAAAACAAAATATCAATAGAATAAAATTTCAGTGTCTTTTTACCTATAAGAAAATAAATCACAAAGTGGCTTAAAATCTGACTTTTCTAAATAGAATTAAGAATGTTTTTAAATATTAACTTTGAATAAACTATTAATAATAAGTTAATAAATTTGATAACAATATTCATCAATACAGAGGATTTTTGATGCAGTGAATGCATATTTTTGAAATTTAAAAATAAAAAAAAGCAGTTGTTTTTTCTTTTTTAAAATTATAAGATTACATGATTTTTGAAAATTTCATTTTATCATTAATAATTAGCTTTAATTTCCAAAAATATTTAAAGGAATTTAACTAATTAAAATAATGAAGACAAGGTACTACTTGCTAAAACAAATAAAGTTTAAAAGAAATTTTTAAATTTCAACTTTAGATTCTTTCTGGTTTATTCTTAAAAATAATGTATTTGTATTATTTAGAACATAAGCTAAAATTAGCTATTTGTTGGCCATAAACATTACTTGCTCTTGGTTAAGTGATTATGTAATTAAATCTTCTATTAGAGAATCCATGATATAAAATAAGTATTTGTACTTTTGACTGAAAAGTACTTGCGTACTTTTGATGATTAAAATTTATGAAAGAAAGCTTTCAGATTAATAGTCATCATCAGTCAAGTCATTTTTTAAAAAGCATATAAATTATTATGGTTTTGAAAATTCCCTACATAGGAAAATACCGAAAAAAATTTGGCTAATTGCTTGTTAATTGAAGCAGAAATGAAAAAACTTATTGAAATTCATGGGAAGTGTTGATTATGTGAAATCTGAATTGAGAAATTTTCTAACATAATTAGAAGGTAGTACAATGTGGGTATTTAAATATTGTTTTCTAAAGCTAATATGAACACGATACACAAAAATAAAGCATTATTTTAGATAATAATTTTACTTTATCCTGAAATGACAATACAGGTAGTTCTCAGTTTACAAGTACTGGTATTCCAAGTCCCTAAATTTAAGAATTTTTATTTTGAATATGAATTGTTAACAAAATCAATATGAGCATTAATTGTAATAAATAAATGTCAAATATTTAAAAATATGTCATTTCAAACATGTTTAAAGAACACATTAATAATTACTGTTTACTGACATTTCACTTATGGTTTCAATATATAAATGAATAATGCACAGCACTATTTTAAGTGAAAAAACTAAATTTATTAAAGAATTAAAGTACTTTCAGCTTTAATAAGCCATCTTCAGCAAGTTTACAAAAGTTTTTTAGATATGGAATGTCAATTTAAACATCAGAATATACAAGATGAATATATACATGATTTTTAAATCCTTTTAAGATTATTAATAAGTGAAAAATTAAGTTTTTTCACTTAAAATTCTGTGCATCATTCATTTATATATTGGCATATTAATTTTTTAATCATGAATTATCAGTTTTATTGACATTATTGTTGTTATCAAATTTCATTATTGAGAGCACAATCCATTTTTAACATTATGTCTATGGAAAATAAACTCACTCTACAATAAGAACATTTTATGAGTTCTTACTTTAGACTGAGTTTAAAAAGGAATAAATTAACTTGTAAAGTTAGGAAATACTACTTTGTGTTCTGTTTACCTAAGATGATTACTTTAATCACATATTTTTCTGCTAGTTTAAACTTAAATGTATAAAGAAACAGACTTTCTGATAAAGGATAATTTTTTGTTTTATGGATGAAAATATAAAGAAAATTATTTTATTCATTTAAAATTATTTTTTTTTTTTATTATTCAATAAATCAGATATATATTCTGTTTAGATATTTAAATATAAATCAAAAGTTTTCTGTGACAAAACGTTTATTTAAAAAAAAACAGTAAATAAGCACAGACACAACACACACAAGATTAGATAAATAGAAGTTTTCTATGAGACAAAACTTTTATTTAAAAAAAAACAGTAAATAAGCACAGACACAACACACACAAGATTAGATAAATTTAATTTTGGAAAAATAAAGGTAAAATTATATCATCATTAAACATCAATAATTATTGAAGAAAATTATTATTAAAATAAATTACTATTATTTCTAAAAATAACAATTAAAATATAGAATATAATAAAGTTTTGTTTCTTTTCTGCAAGAGCTCATAGATTTAGAACTGGAGCTTAACATTAAGATGCGACTGAATCGACGAGATCCGTCGAGGGGTGGGGGAGAGGTCCCGGACCGTCATAAGATGGCACTGTTTTTGAAGTGGTACTTTACAAAAGCAATTTGGAATGAAATAATTTTTTAACCATTTATTTCTGTATTCTTGTTGCTGTATTCTGGACTTGTACTTATTTTCCAGCAAGAAGCTGCGGATCTGTATGTAAGTTAACATTTGATTTGATTTTAATAAAAGGTCTGTTTGTAATGGCATCTAACGTTTCTTTTCTGCGAGAGCTCATAGATTTAGAACTGGAGGTTAACATTAAGATGCGACTGAATCGATGAGATCCGTCGAGGGGCGGGGGAGAGGTCCCGGACCCTCATAAGATCGCACTGTTTTTGAAGTGGTACTTTACAAAAGCAATTTGGAATGAAATAATTTTTTAACCAAAGTTCTGAATCAAAAATTTTTGCAGTTAGTTAGAGTATGGTAATTGCACTTTTATGTTGTTATGGTGTCATATTATTCTTTGACTAAAAAGGAAAATAAGTTCATGTTGAAAATGCTTGCATGCAGTCATATTTGTTTCAATACATTTATCTTAAATGGTTTGCAGTATTGTGTATATAGTTGGGAGCATTTATTGAATTAATAACTGAGTCATTTTGATTCATGTGTCCAAATGGCTTTCAGCGTCATGCATATAGTTGGGAATGTATGTCAAATTAGTTGCTGAGTCAGCAAAAAATGCACCATGTGTTTTTACAGTTAATATCTGAAGGTAAGAAATGGCAAAAATTGATGACAGTGGGACTGAAAATATGACCAAAATGTATAATTATTAAAATGAAACAGTAAAAACCAAGTAAAAATTTGAACTGAATACTTAGTAATTTTATTTATACAATTTTTAAACAACAGTATATAAATACTAACTTAAATATATATTTTTTAAAATAATGTACCTAAGTGGAACATAAGATCTTGTATAGGTGATATATAAAAAGCCACTCAAGTTAATACACAAAATATATAAATGAATCATAATTAATGTTTATTTCAAAAATGCTCTCAAAATTTAGCACTGCACATTTATAGCTCATAAGAGTTTATTTTGATCTGCGAACACGAAGTCAAATGCTGATCTGTCAAACAAGAGTAATGTTTTGTATTAATAGTATTCATTGAAGAGAATACTGATTCGCACAGGTAAGTGGAACTAAAAAAATGAATTAAAATGTGCTCCAACTCTCCACATACCTGGATATTTTTCTTATAGAGTAGGTTCAAAAACTTATTTATCCAACATGTTCTAGTTTCACTATACACATAGCAGAATTAAATTTTGGGCTATTTTGCATACTTTTACATATCTTCCAAACTTTTATTTATTCCTAAATTTTTCAAAACTACATTGAATTCAGTGTTCAACACATCATTCATATTATTTCATATCTGGCTTTGGTATCTGGCTATTCATTCCTATTTCTGTCACAGCAACCTAGCATATAATATTTCATTATATAGTAAATTGAAAAAGACTAAATGATACAACATATCAATATGATTTTTAATTAGATAAGTTGTGTTAGGTAAAATTTATTTCCAAGAGATTGTGGGCAATTATAAATTGCTACACAATCAATACCTCACCCACCCCTATTCTAAATTAATATAATCTCTACTATAATTATTAAAAATTTTTTGGTTTTAACCATTATAGAACAAACCATATATATATGGTTTGTTCTATAATGGTATTCTGGTGATAAATCCAGAAATATTTAGTCTAATCATTTTAATCCTTTAAATAATTTTGTATCTTAGGTTTTAATAAATTATTATTGCAATAAAAACCATAATTTATATATATAAATGATATTAACAATTTTTCAGTTTATTTTACTAATTCTAATCTTAAAAAAATGTAATTATTTTTATAAGTTATCTGAGTCAGAAATTTTTAAGGCTAATGTTAAGAAAATATTTGGAAAAAATTTTATAATTTAAATAATGTTAAACCTGTAAGAATATTGTTATATTAAATTTAGAACTAAGATGGCACCATCTTAGTTCTAAATTCTAAATTTAATTAATTAATTATTAACTCAATAGATAGTGGTATAGCTTTAATTCAAAAATAATCGTAGAAAAATTTAATATAGACTTTGTCTGCCAAGGGAAGTTTGGCTGTGTTGGTTTACGTTATATTAGATTTAAATTCAAAATTTATTTATAAGAAACAAGGTAAATAAGTAATAACTTTCATAAATTTTTATATTATAGTTGTAAAGTCACAAATTTTCAAACTATCAATAATTGTCAATATCTAACAGTTAATAACTCTGTAGATTTTCAAGAGTCTGATTTGCAAGGATTCTAAACATCTAGAAAAAATAATTACCAAAAATGAAAATCTAACACTAAACTAAAAATCAATATGAACAAAACTGGAACTTATATTTATTAACAATGTGACAATAAAGTATAAGAACAAGAATAATAAAGATGTTAGTGCATTTATAATTAATAATTGTATAAATATCAAAAAATAAGTATAGTTAAGTAAATAATAATAATTTATTAAATTCATCAAAATACTTATAAAGTATTAGTAAGCTTTATTGGAATAATAAAGTGCCAGAAGTTAGTAAAAATAATTTGTTTAATTTTCAAACTAATAACCAAAAAACAATAAAATTATCAAACAATAATCCAATTAACAAATAAAACTTAAATTAACTAAACTATGAACTTCTAGTCACACTACAAAAAATATCTGTTTTGTTAATTGACAATCAATTCAACAATGTCACTAAGCAAAACATTGCTTATAATTCACACCATCTTAAGTTCATTATTAAAGTCAACTGTCTTCTTAAATAAATGACTTAATATGGCTGGATCATACTTGAGGTCATTTACATAAATCTATCAGACAATTTCTATTAATTGCTTACAGAATATTACCAAAAACTGAGTCATTCAACTTTTACAATTATTGTAATTTAACATTATAATCATTATCTTTAAATTCCATCAAAAAGAGAGAATTCTTTAACTCCATCATAAGATCCTAGTTCAATAATGCTTTTATTCAGGTTAAAAGAATGTCATTATATGCATAGCTGAAAGTAAATCTATTTCATCTTTTACCACCATTTTTGAAATATTGAGTCAGAAGTATAACTTTCTTTATCTTTAACAAAATACCCAATAAATATAATATAAAATAAATAGAAAGGTTTTGGTTTGATTCTTCACATAGGGTATACATTATTTCATTTAGTACACATTATTTCTTTAATGTTTTAAAAATGTTTTAGCATTTATAGATTAAATATCAACAATCTTTAATCTAAGAATTAGTTGGAAATTTTTATATTGGAATTAAAGACAATTTTTGGCAAAAAATTGCAACAAAAGTATTACCTTTATAAAACAAGGAATGTCTGCGTTTGAACAAAATGCAATCTTGCAATCTTTTATTTAAGAATTTTGTAACATAAAGAAAGAACAATTAGACTTTTTTAGAAATTTTACTTATTAGAAGTGAAAAAAATTATTTATAAAATAGCCAATTTCATTTTTAAAAATTCCATTAAGTTTAATTTTCTTTTTCGTTTGTTAAAATATCTAATAGCCAAATATGGACTGAGAAATCCAAATGCCAAAAAAATAAAAATATTAGAATTTTTCTAAATTTTTTAATCCTTTGTGATGCACTCATTATATTTTTTACAATGCATAAAAATCAACAAATATATTGGAGGTCTGACACTCCAAATGAACTGTTTCCATTTTCAAAAATCAATAAATTTATAATTAATTGTTTTTTAACATAAACAATTTAAAATATTCATTAAAAATCAAAATATTGTTGAAAAATGATTTTCTTTGTATTAGAAAGAAAACTTATAGGAAAATAAAATTTTATACATTCAAAAGATTTATATTAACAAATACTGACAAATTTTGAATAAAATAATGATTTCTTAATATATGTACCACTGTTTTATACATAGATAAACATTAAATAAAGGTAAACAATAAGCCAAATAAGTAAGATAAAATTATAGATAAACAGTTGATCACTTAGGGTTTTTTTTTATCTTTTTTATTCATATTATTACTTGGTATCCATGACTGAGCTTTTGTTCTGAGATTAAGCAATAAAGTATGTTGTTTATATATAGAGTGATTCAAAGCTGTTGGTTCTTCCACTGAATGTTTTATCAACTTGTACAAAATCAATTTGACAAGATTTAATTTAGTTCAGACAAACATAGCAAATATAAATTTCAGAAGCAAAAATATAAGCCATTCTGAATCATTTCTAAGCTGATTTGAATTTAGTAGTACAAAATGAATGTATGAATTCTGTTAATCCTATATAGTGGGTGATTGGTTAACGAACATAATCCATTCCAAGACAATGTTCATTATCCGAATTGTTTGTTAACCAATCATTGATTTACCATAGGTTTTTATGGAAATTTGATTAATTCATTCTGGAGACCCAAAAAATATAAATAAAAAATTATATAATTTCTTTCTACGTTTATTTATATATAATAACCATAATATATACATACATAGTCTTGCATTTTAATTTATTATGTTTATTTTCCATTAAAGAATTTGTCCAATGTCAATTGCTTTTCTCTCTTCTTCAGGATTTTTCAGAAGTAATTAATAGCATTGTCGTGGTGGAGATCTCCAAGCCTATTGACCTCAACTTGGTATGGGTGCCATTCTAACACCAAAATATTATAAAATCCCTCTCTTACTTTCTTTAATAAATTTTTGATTTGTTTTAAGTTGTCTCTGAGTTCATTTTAATCGGGAAAACTATTGTTTCCACTTCCTTACTATAAGTCCACGAATTGTGCAAGGCCTAAACCTGTCATTCTGTTAGGTTAGTTAAGCTGCCATATTCTCGTGAGATATTTTTATCAGGCTCTTATAGAGTTCATTACAGGGTGGCCAACACCATGATGGGGTTAACCAGATGGTTGAAAGATGAGGTTCAACGGGCTGGGCCTGGCTCCCCCCCTGAAAAATTGGAGGAATGGGACCCGGATCCTCCAAAATGGTAAGCCACAGCTTTACCATGCAGCCATCCAGCTGATCTGTCATTGGTCGTCCGCGGGTCCCACAGTTTGTTTCTGTGAAGTGTTCGTTATCCGAAAGGCTGCGGATCCCACAGTTTGTTCTGTGAAGTGTTCGTTATCCGAACATGTACGGGTCCCACAGTTTGTTCTGTGAAGTGTTCGTTATCTGAACATGTGTTTCGTATCCAATGATAAGAATCTTTTGTGAAAGTGTTCGTTATCCGAACTGTTCATTAACTGATCACCCACTGTATTATTAATTCTACAATTTTATTTAAATTATATCTAAACTTACTGTAAATTTCTATAAAAAGGATTATATTGCACTTCCAAAAACTATTCCTCTATTGTTTTTGATTAAAATTTCTGTATGTTTATATTCATTATGATTTTTTTTAAAGTCAAAAATGATCAGTTTTAATTGAAAATTATAAAACTTTAAAAGCTTATCATATAGCTGCAGCATAACAGATAAACATTTGATAACAAGATATGATACAATAATACGAGGGAAGACCAAAAGTTCTAACTCTCACTATGTTGTATGTGTGCTATAGATCTGTAATTGTAAACAACAATAGCTTACAATCTTACTAATATATATTCCTTTTTTGATTTTGATAGATCCTATTTAGCCAGAGTTAGAAGTGTGATAATAGGGGATGTTGTACTGGACAAAATTGAATATCAAGTCATAATATGGTTCCTTTATCTTCAACAAAAAACTGCACAAATAATTCACAGAGATCTCAGTTGTGTGTGGTGAGAAATATCCATTATTTGAGACTGTGAAACTATGGAAATAGGAATTCAAATGTGGTCAGACCAGCTTACAGGATAACCTATGAGAAAGCCATCCAACAAGATCATGTTGTCTATGTTGGGACAGCAAAGGTGTCGTATTGGCATATTACTTACAGAAAGGGTCAACAAAAACAGGGACATACTACAGAAACTTGCTACAAAAATTATGGAACAGTATCAAGGAAAAAAGACATGATTTGCTATCAAAAAGTGTGTTGCTGCTAGCTGACAATGGATACACCATGTTGCAGAAATATTTTCTTTCTGTGCAAAATATGGCTATGAAATCTTGCCCCATCCCCATATTCTTTTGATTTAGAACTTTCAAACTTCTTCCTGTTTTAAAATATTAAAAAACATATATGGGGAAGAAGTTTTCAGTGATGAGTATGTCATTAATGCTTTGGAGAACTGGTTTGCCTCCAAATCTGCTAACTTCTATAAAGATGAAATTAAATAACTTTTCCGTAGGTGTAAGAAGTATGTTGCCCTAGGACAGCGTTCCCAAACTATGTTCCGCGGAACACTGGTATTCTGCAGAAGATCAATAAGTGTTTCGTAAAAAATTATGAAAATTAATATAAGTCTCATATGATTTAATTAAAATACTGTGCAAACTTGAAACTGGAGTCACTAGTTTATTTTACATAATTACAATTTGATAATAAATGTTTGTTTTGCCTAATTTATTTAATATTAATATTTACCTATACTATAAAATAACCAAAGTGTTCCGTAAAAATTTCAGGATTTGTGAAGTGTTCCATCATAGAAAAAGTTTGGGAAACGCTGCCCTAGGAGATGGATATATAAAAAAGGAAGAGTTGGAGGATCAAATTTCAGATCTCTAGCACATCTCTGTCATAATGAGGGCAAGAATTTTTTGGCCTCCTCTCATATTAAACAAGATACGGTATATATTTCTAGTAAAAGATTCCCCACTTGATTTTTAAAATATGGTAATTTGAACTTCAAAAATTTTATTATTATTACTTTATATAGTATTAATCTGAATCCCAGAAATCTAGATCTTCTAAGAATCTGGACTTTTGTGTTTGAAAACTTGTGCATCAATAAGCAGATGCAACAAAAGTAGTAAAATGAATGAATAAATATATTTATTTTGATAAATAAGATATTCTATATTTGTTAATGAATAAACCAACAAAATTTGCTTGTTCCTTTCCTTTATTCTTTTTTAAATTTGAATTTTAAAAGCAATGCCTGAGAATTCAGAAAATCTAAACATCTAAATTTCAAAATATGGTCAATAGAGTTTGACAAAAAATTTTATTTTGCTGACCTATCAACTTAAAAATTGTGATAAATTTGTTTTAAAACTTTGCTGGCAATATAAATAAAAATTAGCAAAAACTAAAATTTTCAAATTTAAAGATATCTTTATTTAGTAAAACAATTACCATTTGAACTTACAACATTTTCCCATTGAGTCAATAGTTTCATGATGTCTTTTTAAAAAATTTTGGAAGTTTTGCTGAAAATATGTTTTTAAATGAGTTTTGACTTCATCAATATTTAAAAATTTTTGTCGTTTAGAGAATTTTGTAATAACTGAAAAAGATAATAATCTGATGGCATAATATCTGGGAAGTATGGAGGATGAATTAGAACTTCCCAGTCGAATTCCTTTCATTTATGCTGAGTTATCATGGTGATATGCAGCCTAGCATTATCACGATAGAAAACTATACCTTTTCTGTTTGTTGGTGAAGATCATTTTTTACAGTTTCCTCTTTAAAATTGACAAATTGACCACAATACACAAGCTCCTCTAGTTACAAATATAATTCATACATAAGTTTTGTTTGTAATTCAGGATGTTCATAACTCAGATACTGTTGTTATTGGCCCTGAAATCTACTGAAATAACTTTTATATACTGTATTTTGTAATATATTTCACAATTGTATCAATTAGAAATTTCTTTTTTCACTTTTTTCTATTTGAACAAAAAGTTGATTATAAAATAAATTTTTTTTGCATAATTGCTGCCATCTTGAAATATTGCCTTAATAGGATAACTGAATAATTTTATATATCAATAATATTGATTGCTGCTATCATATTATTTAAAATTATTGAAAAGTTTTTAAAATTTCATGAAATTTGAAAATGAAATTTCACAGTTTTAAGTATGAATATATGTAACTAGAGGAGTACATGTATTTGTTCACAATAATAATTTCATTGGTTTTTAGCAGCTCATAATAAATCATTCCTTTAAAATCCCACCAAACACTGAGCATTTTTTTTTTTATGAAGATTTGGCTTTGGTATTGAAACTAAAGACAAATTTCATTTACATTACTGTCTTTTTCTCTCTATATTATTGTTCATGATTTATTTTTTCATCTCCAGTTACTATTCTTTCCAAAAATGGCATCAAACTTAGAACAATCAAGCAGAGAAACACACACTGCACATTGATCCATTTGACTTTTTCAGATAGTTCATGACATCATACTTACTGACCCATTTCATTGATTTTAAATAATGTTTGATTGATCATTGTTTTTGATAAATTAAATATTTCAGTAAGTTCCCTTGTTGTTAATTGAGAGTTATTTGTGAGATGTGAAGATATCAAGATCATTGATGACATAAGGATGTCCTTAGTGTGATTTTGTCTTCTAGACTTAAATTTTTTTTTTGAAATTTTTCAAATCATTTCTGACAAGTGCACACAGATAATGCATTATATCCATAACCATTGCTTATATTTTTTATTGCATCAACTGCAGAAAGTTCTTTTTTAAATTCATATAGCATTATGTGATGAAAATGAAATTAACTAATATAATTCATCTTTATTCTGACAAAAACATAATCTTTTATGATGATTTCAGTGTCATCTTTCAAGCACTCAACTAAACTAAATAATATTTTGCACATTCTGACTACTATAGTGATGACAACTGCAAAAAATGTACAAATTTTCCAGACAACCCAATATATATGTTTCCTTCACATAATAAATTCATCACACAGATTGTATTTCAAATGTTATATCAAACATAAAAATGAAAAATAATGACCATATGATTTTTCATAAACACATGAAAATTTACATGACAGTGTACTAGAAATCAAAGCTAATCACGATATCTGTAAATATACTTGATTTAATAAACTAATTAGAATAATCTTTTATACTGAAAGCATATGAAATAGATTTTTATTTTTATATTAGTATGTAAGTTGTCTTGACAGACAAGGGTGAATCATAGCTCTTCAAGCAATGAGAATATTTATGATAGTTTTGGCACTTTATCTTTTTCTATTGCTCAATCTGTCCTTTATTAAATGATTAAATTAAGATCTTATCATAGGCTCTTCATATCAATTAAAGACGGATTGTTGAGAATGGGCATTGTCAACTTGAGTTGAGACTACCCAATATTTATCAAGATATGGGACCCAGATTTAATTCCAGATCCTCTGGGTGGAAAGCCATAGTATTTCCAAATAGTCAATTCTGCCAACAATATAACAAAATAGGACTAAATTAAAATATCTATTGAATTTTGGATTAATTAATTATAACTAGCCAATTAGCAGGTTATAATTAATATTAATTATTATAATTAGCAGGTTATAATTAAAATGGCTAGTTATAATTAATTAATTAAATAAATTAAATTAAGCAATGAATTAACATTTGGAATTTTGGATTGTTATACTGGATCTACCATTTTGAATTTAAAAAAATCACATCAGATTCATAATTCATAGTTTCAATCCATACATACTAACTTTTGTCAAAATAGAATTAACAGTAAAAATCTGTTAAATTTAAGGGCTGTTGCATTTATTGATTCCCTTTTGAGTATAATTTTTTCAACCAATATATGATGCAATATATTTCTCCTTATAGAACATTCAGATGATCAAGAAATTGATTAAAAAATAATAATACTCAAAAGCCCTTTAGCAGTCAAAAGATTTTATTCAGAGAATGTTTTCAATGCACTTGGCATCTTCCTCAGCTGCTACAACAAGACTCACCCTATTATACAAGAACAGGGAACCTAACTACACAAAATAAACAAATATGACAAAATTTAAAGGGCAGGTCTACATCTGAAAGTACTCTCCTTAGTATGGAGAGGAACTTAGAAATGAGGATAAAAGAACATAAAACGGACCTCAAGTACAGTAAACTCTCCACGGCGCAAAGCCAGAGATTGCTGCTGCATGATGTTGAAGTGCAGTGGGGAAGAGCAAGAATTATTCTGCCAGATGAGAAGAACTGGGACAGGAATATGATTGAGGCATTAGAAATCTTCAAAAAGAAAAAGAAAGAATTTGTGTTTAACTTTACAGAACCAGAAACGATCCCTAGTGTGTGTGGAGATGGTTGTGTAAAGTCAGCAAAGCAGACTAAAGGATATGCTACAGTCGGTTTTCAATACTCCTGTAAGGGAGTGCTGCTTGTTGTGACAATCTTTACTTTTTTTATTTATAATTTTTATTTTTTTATTTTTATTTTTTAATGATTGCAGATAACTGTGTGTATTTTTAATTCATGTAGATTTTTAATAACTTTTAGAATTTTGTATGGTTTTTATTTTTATATTATACTTAATGTATTCTTAGAAGATCGGTCATGTAACAAAATGTATGGCTTTACTGGCAGGGGATGCTAAGGAGAGCGCTTCCAGATGTAGACCTGCACTTTAAATTTTGTCATGTTTGTTTATTTTGTGTAGTTAGGTCCCCTGTTCTTGTGTAACAGAATGAGTCTTCTTGTAGCAGCTGAGGAAGAAGCCAAGTGCATTGAAAACGTTCCTGAATAAAATCTTTTGACTACTAAAGGGCTTTTGAGTATTATTATTTTTTGGTTTGTGTTTAGTGCAGTCTCATTGAACTTTTATTAAGAAATTGATTTTTAAATATTTCCCTAAGCTAAATATAGGAAATTTAGTTTCCTCTTTTCTATCCCTCCATTGTTTGAATTTTATCAATCAGTTTAGTGATTTTTCTATAACTTCTCCAAATTTCAGTTTTATAGGTCCTAGGGAAATGCACAAATTTGAATGGACAGACATACATATTTAGTGCTTCTGAAACTATTTGAAATGGTGGGTCAGCAGTTATTTTTTTTGCTCCACATACCAAGATTTTCAATTTTTTTCCTCAAGGTTTAGCTATAGGAATATTTTCCTCACTCTATACCTCCTGACATCATCCAGTATGTATATCACTATATAATCTTTGATTAGCACAATGCTTATGAATTGTGAATATATAATATATTGATGTTATGTTTCTGAAAACATGGCAAATACCTGCACTATACAGGCAATCCTTCACTTTCATATAATTCACTATTTTGTATAAATTTAAAAATTAAATTTTTTCATTGACATGTATCTTAAAACTGAGCATACTTCCTTGTAGCAACTCTCCCCTCTTCTCTGTCATTAATTTTGTCTCATTTCCAGCGTCACAGGTTCAGTCTTGAGTTAATACGTGTGTTGTTACATTGTGTGTTGTAAAATAAATACATTTTAAAAACATTTTTCCGTGTTTTTTTACATTGCTCTACTTTCGTACATTTTAACTTTCATACACATTTCAGGAACCAATTAAGTACAAAAGTTAAGGACTGCCTGTATGAGCTCTAAAGTGTTAAAAATATATAATATTATATTATTTAATAGCATTTGTGCATATACTATGCAAATGTAACTGATGCAACACTAATTGCATGAAATTACATTTATATATTAAGCTAAGTTTCATAAAATCAACTGTATCTGTAATTCTGCCCCAGAAAAACAATTGAAACAAAACAGTACTTAAGCAGGAAAAATTCTTTGTCGGATATGTTTTTGGTAAGACAATCATTCTCTTCAGTCAATAATGTGGCTGAAGAGAGCAAATATCTTGCCACATGGGTGAATTTATTCAATGAATTTTTTCCTGCTTAAATGCTTTTTTTAATTTGAGTTGTTAATCTTCATCAGCTTTAATGTTATAAGCTTATTAAATTTTTTATGATTTTTAGATATAGTATGGCCTCTTCAAGTTTTTGGAAAAAATAACAATGAACAGCTATATTCTATTCATTGTCCCAATATTTTTATGAAATTTGTTTAAGATCCAACAGGTCGGAACTTCTGTATGGAAGTGTATAATAGTACTTTAATTAATTCTTATATATAATATAGTAATATAAGATATTAGTAATACAATCATTTATTTATTACTGATAATGAATATTAATGAAATGATTGAGTTTAAATATATAAGTAAATAGGATTATTTTGTTTGAATAACACAAAATAAAAGACAAGCTTATTTCCCAAATCAAAAATTTTTATAATAAAGTGTTTTCAAGTATTTACCCATTATTGATTATCTGTAAAACATTTTTAGACTACTGATGATAGGTAGATACCTGAAAGCAGTTTATTATAAATATTTTTGGTTCAGGAAATAAGCTTGTTGTTGTAATTTAAATATAACTTTAAATTTTGAACATAACTTATATATATTAAAATATTTTATTTCTAATTAAATTAAATTTTCTATTAGATTTTTTAATTGTGTTGAAATTACTTTTGAATATAATTTTAGTTGCAGATTAATATGCTGAAATCCCATAGAATTGATAAAATAATGAAATAGTGAAAAATTTAATAATAGCAAATATATCAAAATTTAATTTCAAGCATGTATTTTTTATTACATTGATCCATATTTTATGTTTCCAATTTTTTAATTGGAATATTTTGATTTCTTTCTTTATATATATATATTTCTTATAGCATCTAATAAGGAATGAATAAATATCCAACTTTTTGCATTAGTAGAAATTAGATATATATAATTTAATTAGATTGGCATGTTTATATTCAGTGATTTAAGCTAGCAAACTACACAAATTTAGTTGGAGAGATTGTGTTTAAATTAATTTTTACTAGGAAGTACAGTGAGTTTGGTATAATGCATTAATTAGGATCCAAAAAATTATATTGTGATAAATACAGGATTGCAATGTATTGTAGCCGAGTTAAAATTAATTAATAGACAAGGCTTAAAGCAGGAAATTCATGCATTAAAATTTAAATCAAAAGCACTTTCAGCCTGGCCATTCTCAATTAAATATGGAACTATATACAAACTTTTAAATATAAAAAATAGTAAATGTTTAGAGACCAATTATTTGTGAACATTATGTAAAACAACAAGTTACTCATAATTTAAGTAAGATTTTTACAATACAAAAATTATATGAAAATATTTCACTGCTTATTCTAACTTAATTAATTACAACTAGCCAATTAATAGGAATTAATATACTCAAAGAAAAATTACTTTATTAAATACAAAATATTTAATAAATTATACTTAAAGTAATTATAATTATTAAACCAACCTCAAGGGAACTTTAATCCAAATAATCCTGATTAATCTGCCTTAATTAATCCCTTGATTTATAACGGATTTTTAATGATTTTGAAATAATTTAAACTAATTTTAGCGCCATCTCGTAATTTGAATAATTATTATTTTATTAAATCAATGAGTGGCGCCATCTATTAATTAATAATTAAATTAGAATTTTTAACTAAATTATCTGAAGAAAAAATCTGCCTCGGCCCGGGATCGAACATCATAGTTGGCCTCAGTGGTCTAGCAGTTATGACGTTGGGACGTTAGCCGATAGGTCCCCGGTTCGATCCCGGGCTGAGGCGGATTTTTTCTTCAGATAATTTAATTAAAAATGCTCAGTGACATAACAATAAATGATATCACACTGACACCATACTATAATGATGTCATCACAATTTTAGCATTATTTATTGAAAATACTTACATGTATTTATTTAAATACATTGTTTACTTGAGATGTTATTTAAGTATCATCATAAAATGGAGTTTTTTTGACATTTTTCCCATATAGCCAAATAAAACGATCATTATGTATGATGCCACAGTGACATAACAATAAATGATATCACACTGACACCATACTGTAATGATGTCATCACAATACGACAATCAGATGTCTATGTATGTTTCACAAAGGCTTCTGCACCATTTGACCCTTTGAGACAAAACTTGGCCTAGAAATTTCCCATATTTCTGCAGTGATTGTGATGGCTTAGAGATTTCCCATGGCCCCTTGCCTGGGTTGAGACACTTTAGGAGTGGCAACAAAAATGCCTTTGTTTAAATCCTTTAGAATGATGTTCAAATTTGGGATGATGTCATAGCAACATTGGCATAATGACATTAGTGACATAACAATAGATGACATCATAAAACACTTATGTTATATGGCAGGGGTGGCCAAACTTCATGTCACTATGAGCCACATAGGAGAATCTCAAATACAATGAGAGCTACATTTTCTTTCTGGATCAATGAGAGCAGAATCAGTTTTTCAGATAATCTTAACAATGATTTAAAAAATTATTTATTTCACATGCATTTATTTCGTATGGATGCATACTACTTTTTACAATAGATAAACAAATTACAGATATATTGCAAAGTCGCACATGCATTTATTTCATATGGATGCATACTACTTTTTACAATAGATAAACAAATTACAGATATATTGCAAAGTCGCGGATTAGAACGAGCATCAATACTACTAATTATAACTACCTAACGGCTAGCGACTCTGCAATCCAGAGTTCGGCCTGAGCTCAGGTCTTTTCTAAGTTCTAACTTAAATATAATTAACTACAAAACAATCTAACAATAACGTAACGTCTAACTGATGAAACGAAACCAAATATCAGAACTTACACTAAAAGTACCGATTAAGTGTTAGATTGAAAACGACAAAAAAACGATGTTAGAAACTTATGCTGATAAATTGAATAAATTCTCAAACAAGTTAGATAACAAAAAATATAAAATTTATTAGACTCGAAAACTCTTACAAAAGTGCTAATAAGTGCTTTATTGAAACTATATTAATAAAGCAACAATAAATGAATCAACAAAACTTGTTTTATCTAACTCAAATATCGACAATCAATTATTCACAAAAAGAGAACCTTAAATACTAGAAAATTCTACCACCTCCACCTCCGATACAAACTTCAAATAATCGTCAATCTTTACAAGAACTCAAATGTCACTTCCAATTTTACGTCTGGAAATTCAGCACCTCAAAAAACTTGTCGAATGCGTCGATCTTTTATACAGGTGACTTACAATCCCGCACTTTGCTCATTTGCATACTTATACGTCACAAGTTCAAAATTATTAGTTTACAGAGTAATTCATTTATGTCATTATCTTTATAATTAATTTATATATCAAACAAAACACCGATATGGATCATTCTTATTTTCACATATCAGTTTCAGTGGTAAAATTTATGTAGATAAGATGACATCATTAA
>AYEL01088528.1:0-42780 GCA_000484575.1 Olivierus martensii
AAATCACTTTCTTCAGTTACCTTTATTCATTCATTCTGTAGTATAAATATTAATTATATAACTAAATACAGTATGAATGGCTTAAATAGTGAGATATAAAATTTAACAATTAAAATATAATATTTCTTATATTAAACTTTCAATCATAAAATGCATTATTAACAATTAATATATATGTTAAAACTTTGAATATTTTTTAAAAATGTGAAAATTATAATTATTATATGAATAGATAATTTTACTGCCATAATTCTAAAACTTTTGTAGTTTTAAACTTTTCAAAAATTTAAAAATAAAAATGACATGTTTGTATGTGCAAAAGATTGAATTTGGATGTTTGTAATTAAAGGACAACCTGTAAATAAATTATACATAAATAAAAATAAATAATTTACAGAAAGAGCATAATGTTAGCATATTAAAAACTTAAAATTACTAATTTGAATTGGGATTTGACAGAAGCATTGGAAATAGAGTGCAACAGAGGATTATGCAGTTAATGATAATTTCCCAGATGGTCTGGTACATCATAAAATATGAAGTTTGAAATATTGATAACTGATCAGAGATTATTAGAAGTACGACTGTAATGACGAAAATTCTGTTATTATTTTAGCTAGTTTTAATTGTTCTATACTATATTATTTGGATAATACTATTATTTACATAACTTATAGTGAATTTTATAATTGATTCTGTTAAATTTAAATAATATGATATTTATACTAGGTTAAGAACAAATATAAAAGATTCTTGAATTTGTATTCTAAAAATTTAAATAAAAAATTATATATTCTTGAATGAAAACTGAGAATGGTTTCCTGTAGACTAAAAATGTTTCTTATAAGTGTAGTGTGCTCTCTTAAAAAACACATTCCTTATATAAAAATTATAACAACATTTTATTGTACTGGTAAGTTTTCAGGTTAAACCTTTTTACAATACAAGACAAGACAGACTAACACAATGAGTGGAGTGCATCATTTCATAGCATCTTATTATATATACCATCATTGAAACACTGTCACCGCACTAATATAAACATCACTTCTTTACTAAAATTATAAGTAAATATCATCATTAGTAAATATACATAACAATAAGAAAAGTATAATTAGTTTTGCAATATAGAGTTTGTTTTATCTTTACACAGCACACTACTTGGAGAATCATTTATTTCTAGTTTTAATACTTTTATATTGTCCTTTAAATCTAGTCAAGAACTGAAAAACTTGAGAAATGAAAATTATGCTTGTAATATATGCCAAGATAAAATAAAAAGAATTAAATAAAAGAGATAACATCAAAAGTTTTCTAAATAAATAGGAAAAAACAGCACTTTATGCAGTTGAATAAAGTTTTTATTATAAATATAAAATAAATGCATAAATTTATAATAAAAACTTTATTCAACTGCATAAAGTGCTGTTTTTTCCTATTTAATGAGTGGAGTGCATCATTTCATAGCATCTTATTATATATACCATCATTGAAACACTGTCACCGCACTAATATAAACATCACTTCTTTACTAAAATTATAAGTAAATATCATCATTAGTAAATATACATAACAATAAGAAAAGTATAATTAGTTTTGAAATATAGAGTTTGTTTTATCTTTACACAGCACACTACTTGGAGAATCATTTATTTCTAGTTTTAATACTTTTATATTGTCCTTTAAATCTAGTCAAGAACTGAAAAACTTGAGAAATGAAAATTATGCTTGTAATATATGCCAAGATAAAATAAAAAGAATTAAATAAAAGAGATAACATCAAAAGTTTTCTTTGATAAGTTTGATGATGCAAGAACTGCTGTTTTAGAGGGAAAAAATGAACTAATTGACAGATGCATTGTCAAAAACTGATTTTAAACAAGTTTCAAGTAAAAATCTTCAACAGCAAAATATAAATGTTATTGATCAAATATGTGTACTTTGCTTGAAAATTGCATATATGAAATCATAAAATGAATTAAATAAAATTCATGTCAGCTTTCTAAGAATCAGCATATCATATAAACAATGTATTGTTTAATTATGTGAAATTTGAGTTGAGAAATTTTCTCAACTCAGGCAATCCCATGCAAGCAATATATTGCTATTGTTTGCAATAGCAATAAGAATTTAATTGTTATACCTAAAGAGAATATTTTGATGTTCTGTTAAGAGCAACATTTTAACTCCTATTAGTTGCTAATATCAAAATTATCTTAATACATAATGGGCTGAATTTCATTAAACTGTGTCCATTCATTTTAATATTATAAGCTTTTCAAGTGAATTCTAATATTTGCAATTATAATAATAAATCATCAATTTTTGAAAGAATAATAATAGATAACTATATTCTACTTATTATCCCCAACATTTCTATAAAGTTTTATCATGATCTGACCGGAACAATCTCTCTTTTCTAATGAAAACTATTTTTCTGGATGCATTTTAATTTAAAACTGAAATATAAGTTTATTTTGAATATCATAGATGAAATAAAGGATGATAAATTGTAGATGTAAAAAGTTTATAACTAATTTTAAATCAATACTATTTTAATTTAGAGTATAGGCTGAAAAAATAAATGTTTTTTAGGCAGGATTTATTAATCAAGGCAATAAATACTGTTTATGGTAAAGAGTAATTCTTAATTAAGAAATTCTCTTTACCATATATTGTAGTAGTAATTGAGGATTTATAATTTTTTTATTATATATATTTTTATATATAATTTATTTTAACAAAATAATGAATGTGATTACAGAGACAAAAATAAAAATTTCATAATTTTATTTGTAACAATATAATTAATTCTGTCTACACAGTTTATAATTTAAATTTTACTTAACATTTTGCTTGTGTGACAAATAAAATGTTTACAATCTATTAATTTTGATTTTGTTATCATGTCTGATTTTTATTGTAATAGTAGTACAATAAAAATAATAATAATAATGTATTGTAGTGTTGTATTGAGATCTCCAAAAATAAATTATCTGAAATATGGCCTATTGTTGGAGATCTCAGCCACTCTTTATCCTTACATTAAATAAAATATGATTTTTTAAAATTGGGATAAAATAAAATATTAAATAATAGTTACTGTATGTATAATAGAAAATATTTCTTGAGAATTAAAAATTCTGAAAAAACCTTTTAAATAAATCACATTATTCAATATTATTCCTAATCTTAAATTCATGTTATACTCCTATGAAATCAAGGAATACAATATAAGTACAAAAATATAACAAACAGTTCTGGAAAAAAATTGCCTACTTTCTAAGATTTTTATTTTCAATCTTGGAGGCAAAATTCCCTATTATCATCCTTTCATATCATAAAAAAGGTAACTAAGATATATTTTTTTCTTATTAGTGATCTGCCATACTACTGGCAAGATCCTTTCCCTCTTTTTTTTTTGCTTTCCTATATTGTACTCTTATCACTTTATTCTTCATTTTTGAAAGAGTTAAATCTCTGTTATGCCCTCTAACTCTTTAAAAAAATGTAATCTCTACGTTATCATAAAAATTTATTAAATTTTCCCATAATTATTACATAATTATATGGAAGTTCGAATGTTTGCCATTTTTAAGAGATGAATCTACAGGTTAATCAATTTTGCTTCAAATTAAACTTTCGTCTGTTGACCAATCTGTCAAATTTCACAAAAATTCATCAAATAATTCAAAAATTATTAGAAAAAATTATTGAAATTTGAACGATCGCCATTTTTAAATAGTTGAAGCAAGATAATTAAATGGCGCCTGTCAAGGTTATCTTTAAATGTAATGTTAATTATAGAACATTATTTCCAAATTTCAAAAGTGATTAATTCAAAAGTTATTAGTGGGGCCACACATACAGCAGAGTGAACTCATTAGTCTCATTTTTTAACCCGTTTTCCTTCGGAAAACGGGTTAAAAAATGACATTGATGCATTACACAAAGAAAATTGTGAAATATCACATATAGGCTTATTATAAAAGTTATTCTGAAATTTAATAAACAATAGAAATTTCATGTTCACGTTATCATCTGGGAAAACGCAATATTTTCGTAATAATTTTTTTTAATAAAATCGTTATTATTAATATCGAATATTTTTAAAACTGAATTTTATTTGTGAAAAAAAATAAAAAGATTCTAGAGAATAATTCTATATAGAAAAATATTCTGCTAGAATATTTTCTGCTGGAATATTTTTTATATATGCATTAAACATTAACACAATACTGTACTGCAAAATAAAGAATTTCTGTCAGAAACTTCGCGTTAAATCGGAGCATTTATTACGGAGGTTCTAAGGGACCATCAATAAACTACATCACACTATTTCAAACTATTTTGACACCCTCTCTTCCCTTCATTTTTCGTCACACCAAATTTGAATCCCTGAATATGACGTCACAAAGAAAGACGGCCCCTTTCTACTTAAATTTTTTCTCCGATTTTAAGTAAAAACAATATGTAAAATGGTAGTAAACAGGAATTACTTTACACTAGTACTTTTCTTATACATAATCTTTAATTTCCAAATAAACCTTCAAACAACTGAATATGTCTTAAATTTTATAGCAAACATATCTCCAAATACATTACAGTCTTTATTTTTCGAAATGACTTGAAAAAATTTTTCAGTCGTAGAGAAGTGAAACAAATATTTTTATAGCATGACATTACAATTTGCATGACGAATTTGCCTTTACTTCGTATAGCGTCACGGATTCTTTCTCCTAACTGCGTGACGCAGTTTATGAATACTCCCTAATAAAGCGATTCCTTCTTTTCACTGATGATTTTAAATTTATTTAAATATTTTGACTAATGAAATATTTAATGTTTACTAGATTAAAGTAAAAAAATAAGTCATTATGAAATGCAAACGTGCATATTTTTTGCGTTAGCTGTTTCCCACTTTTTCTCGTTTTTAAAATTCTAAAATGCAATTACTATACGAATAAATTATTATGTAGTTATCACCAATAATAGGAAAGAAAAAAATTCATAGCGATCCTATCACAAAACTTTTAACTCTCTTCCCCTCTTTAAAAAGAAACAGCAAACAACTTAAAAACACCCTTCCCTTATATTATGAATGTAGTGATTGCAATTTACCACCGATTTCAAATCACTTTCTTCAGTTACCCTCATTTTGACTTAGTGTCCAAATTTTCAGACGATCTAAAGTAACCTAAAAAATATTTATAGTCCAAATTTGAATGAAATAGCTAAAAAGATGCTATTGCAAAAGAAAAACAGTAGCCTAATGCTTTTTTCATATATCATATTTGGCATTTTCGTTAATCGGATTTGAAACATCCTATTTGGAATTGTCTTATTAATTATAGTACTTCTATCGAATATAAATTTCAGATTAATAATTATTTTCCTGGAATAAATGCAGGATGAATTTAAGCAGTACTCTTATGATATTGTATAATAATATTGTATTGGCGTGTTTCATGATGGTATAAATGGCGACTTTATTCCAGAATGCTTCCTTTCACACTAAAATCTTTCCATTTGGTATTTAATGGACTGTAGTATTCAGTTTGTTCCATTTATCCATTACTTGAAATAACTTATTTAACATCAAATAAGAAAGTTATGGATAACGGTTTTGGTTTTAGTTTCGAAAATAGTGTAATTACCCATATCTAAAATATTAACATCCGGAAATCATCTTTACTAATCGTAAAAAAGAGCAACTTTCCTATCTTAAACAAAAATAAATATTTTAGTGCTTGGGAATGTTCGAACTTACTCTGCAATAAGACACCTTTATATTATAAAGTTTCGGATATTTTATATTTTTGACTATGACAAATATATACTTTAATACCTTCAAAGAGATCAGTAAAAAATTAAATTGTCGGAGAAATTTATCCTGATCGATTTTACATTCGATGAGAAAAAGCTTCTACTTTCGAAATACAGTATACTAAAGTTCGGCTGAAGTATCAATGGTTAGTACAGTATTTTCTATTACAGTATATCAAAGTTCAGAGCTGTTTACTAGAGAATCATTAAACTGTATAGAAATTCAAATGCATGCAATTATTTTATTAACAGTTTAATTAAAGTTCACATTATCCTAAATACTAAAGTTCGGCTGAAGTATCAATGGTTAGTATTTTCTATTACAGTATATCAAAGTTTCAGAGCTGTTTACTAGAGAATCATTAAACTGTATAAAAATTCAAATGCATGCAATTATTTTATTAACAGTTTAATTAAAGTTCACATTATCCTAATTTTTTTTTCTACTAGAAAAGTCTGCATTTATTTTTTTAAGAGAATTCGGAGACATATACACTAGCCAATACACATTTGGGTTTAGTTCATGTAAAATTTTATTTATTATAAAGTTAGTATTTTATTCATTATGAGATGAATTAATTCAATTAAAAAATTCACCATCAAAATTTACAAAATTAGGAGAACAATTAAAGACAATACTCTTTGGAAGTTGATTTATTCATGGAATTACAGTACAGTACTGTAGAGCGAAAACTTACTAACTGATGTAGTAAGTTTTATCATTTTAAATACAGTAAGATCCCGTTTAACGCGGGAATATGTTCCAAAAAACCAAGCGCTAAACGAGGTCATCTTAACTCACAAATAATGGGAATAGGTGAAACGGAACAGCGAATAAAAAATATACGTACCTTTTTTTTTATTTTATATTTATTAAAAACTTTCATTTTAAATTATATTTTAAATATAATTTAAAATGATATTTAAAATGTATCCGAATATTTTGCCAATAATTCATATACAGTAAGACTCCATTTAACGCGAGATACGTTCCAAAAAAAATAACCAAGCGCTAAATGAAACAGTGTTATCTTAGCACGTAAATAATGGAGATAGATGAAAAGGACAATGAATAAAAAATTATACGTACATTTTTTAATTTTATTTTGTAACATATATTATTACTTTTATATTACATTAATTATAGAACATTTTTATTGCTAATATCGATTTGTATTCATAAATCATTCATGAAACAGTTTTTATTGCTAATATCAATTTGTATTCATAAATCATTCATGAAAATAAAAAATAATCCAGTAAATAATTTGTTTCTGATGAAGAAGGTTCTTCCTCATTTGATACTTCGTTTCTTCGTTAAGAATCATCTAACGAAAAATCGTTTGCCTTTTCCTCTTTCGTTCAGCAAGCAACCAAACATTCGAGTAAATAATTTATGTTTGTGATAAAAAAAAAGGTTCTTCTTCATTTGATACTTTTTGTTTTTTCGTTAATTTAGAAATCATCTAACGTCGTTTGCCTTTTCCTCTTTCGTTCAGTAAGCAATTGTCGATAGCCAGACATCGCAATCCATGACACTTCGTCTTCCGAACTTCTATTAAAATTTGGATCATTTTGTATAAACTGATCCATAATTTCCATAATAGTCTAAACTTTAACTGTAAAATAATTGTTGATGAACGATCATAAATATGAACTGTGACCACAACAGATTTTCGTATGTAGTGCACTGAACTGGAATCAAACGCACTGCGAGACGGCATAGGAGTATCAAAGCAATAAATTAGTGCGATTAGCGTTAAAACTAAGATGGGATAATTGTTATTTTTGTTACTGTAAAATAACGGTGATGACCGAACATAAATATGAACTGTGATCGCAGCAAACTTTCGTATGTTTTATATTATTCAGCAGACACTGCATTGATATCAAACGCACTACGAGACGGCATTGAAGTATCAAAGCAAGAAATTCGTGTGATTTCGGTTTTATGTGAGTAGGCCCTATAACGATCTGAAAAACCGCGCTAAAGTGAATCAATAGAAAATATAGAATTTGAAAAAAAGCCGCGTTATATCGAAACAGCGTTAAGCGGGATCTTTACTGTGTCTATTTTTGTTATAAATCTAAATTACACAGAAAAAATTTGAGTCTTGGTTTTAGAAGAAATTTTCTTATTTGCTAATAATATGATTTCAATAAATCTATTTATTATTTTTTATTATTTAAAATCCTAATAATGATTTTTTCTTCATTAATACTCATTTATTATATTAAATAATCTTTAATTGATAATTAAAAGATTAATTAAGCTCAATATTTATTTCTTCCCAATTTGATTTCGTATTTTCGAACATAATCTTCATAGTAAGTCATATTATTGAGAACTTCATTAAATTTTCTTTCTCTCAAATAATTGAAACAAATCCTTAAAATTCCAAACCATAATAAATAACCAAATACAAGTCTGAACCACCAATAGACAATCCAATCAAAAACATCTAGATCATTTCTAAATTTTATATCTAAATTTTCTGCCCAATATTTACTTAATGATTTCCAACTTAATAGACTTATACAGCTGAATACAGTAACTATATCTCTTGCCATCTGCACTGATTCTTCCTTAGGATTTTTAATCCCCGGCTTTATTTCGTTTTCTAAAATATCATTAAATAGTAATAACACATCATCATAACTCCCTTTACATATATTATACTCCTCTTCCATTCCTAGCAAATATCCAATACATCTCCAGAAATGTATAAAACATTCCTTATCTCTTTTAGTCCAATCTATGGCCAATTTTTTTGGAAATAAAGTAATAATTCCTATGAAAGCAAACTGAGTCATACCCATAGCAAATTGGGAACCGTGAATGGCAGACTTTTCGGGTAAATTTTTATTTAATTTTTCTACAACATTTTTATGCATGTTTCTGACAACTAAAAGAGATTTGTAAGCAGGATCATTCGGGTTCCAAACATCACCTGTATACCACTTTCGAACATGGACAACTGTGCTTATGTATCTTCTTAATAGAGCTACAAATGTAGATATTTTTCCAGTTATTCGAAACGGTTCTATTCGTTTTGTATATAAAAATATCATAAACAATCCAGTTAAATGTCCAAAAGAAATACTAAAATAAAAAATAAGTTTTGTTAACTAATTAACAAATTTACTATAATTAATTCAGTTTTAATAATAAATTTTAAAAAAATACACTTACTTAGATGAATAATCATCATATAATCGCTTGGCTCTTTCGAACTTTTCGAGATCTACCCAGTCTGGAATATCCTTTACAATTCTTCCAGTATCTCCAGGAATACTGTCACCTTTTTTTATTTTTTCAAGACTGAGTTTTCCATCCATATTTTCAAACTGAAAATAGTTATGAAAGAATATGAAAACATATTTAAGACACAAAACATTGTTATATAATATTAATTAAAACATTTTTTTCTTAGTTTTTATACTATTTTCCATTTTGGTCATTAAGAGGTGAATCATTGTTTAAATTGATTGAAAACTTATGATGAGAAAAGTGGCATAAAAACTTTTAGATTGTCTATAAATTTTTTATATCACACTGGGGGGATTTAGGCATGGTCTTTTGGGTTACAGGCCAGGGTCCCGTTCAATTAAAGGGCCCCTTCGCGGTCAAAAAATAAAAATTATAAACAATTTAAATTAAAAATTTAAGAAAAAATAAATTGTACAAAATTTTTTCGTATCTAGATAAAGTTTAAATCGTTGGTTTGCAACAGTATTGGATTTGAATAAAATATCAATGTTTTAAATGACAGTAAATAGTAAATACGGCTCTGTTTTTTATCAGCTCTGTCGGTAGTCGGTGAAATCAAAATATATTTTGTCATTTGTCAATTACGTAAATAATGCGGCAATGTCGGAATGAGAATGAAAATCTAGCTCCTCTAAAGCGTGTTAGGCTCTCACCGTTAGGTTAATTTAGGTTAATTTAGTAGGCCCCCAAACAGTGTTAGCCCAGGGCCCCCAAAGTTAACGGTCCGCCTCTGATATCATATTTCCAATGATTTTCTGATTATTAAAGACGAGCCATAAGCTATCTACATCTCTGGAAGAGTCAGCCAAACTATAGAGGATGGAACTGACGGCCAAGTTCGAACACTTCATATGAATATTTTGAGATATGGATCTTAAAAAATTTTCTCTGGGTAGAAAGTCGAAATATGAGGCTGTGAGGCTATGACATTATTCTTCGAAAAAATCGATACAGGAATCCCTTAATTAGTGCGGGTTTGAATAATGCGGTTTTGATTAGTGCGATAAATAACTTGAGACTATCCCTTGATATATGCGATGCTAAATTTGATTAGTGCGCTTCAGCAAGTGCGATTTTTTTTTTTTTTTTTTTGCAAACCCCCTGAAGCATTGCCAATGCCGGATTTAGGCCGACTAGGCCGCATTCTAGGGGCCCCAAAACTATCAATCTGTTTTCAACTTTTATAAACTTTTAATAAGAAAAATAGGTTTTTATTAGAGTGCTATATAGAAAGTAAAATTTTAAAAGTATAAGGAGCCTTTAAAATTAGAAGTACCTGATTTGAATTTTTGTTCGTTATAAGTTATAACTAAGTTATAAGTTATTTCAGAGATGATTATTATTTTTAGGAGTCTGAAAGCCTTGCTCTTCCTAGGGCCCCCAAAAATGCAAATCCGGCTCTGAGCATTGGCAACTAAATCTCGCGACTGTAATCTACATATTTAGAGCACCGCAATAAATTTATTTATTTATTTTTTATTTATTTATTTATTTATTTATTTATTTTATTTATTTATTTATTTACCTTCATCACTCTAATGTACATATGGGCAACCCCCTGTCATAACATATAATACTCATTAAAGCTCTTAGATGCTCTATTCCAAAATGACTTTGACGTTTTTTCGAGTCTCATAGTAGATACTAAAAGGAATTCAGTTTTACGTGAATCATACTGCGGAACATTAAAAAATAAATTGTCCGAAGGTAGAAGCACAGTGATGTATTTCGATATCATATTAATGTAATGTCTTCTAAGCAACTCATAATATGAAGGTAGATGCAAGACATTGCTGCTTGTAATGGAGCGACCGTCAGCACATAAAAAATTAATTTTCAAGATAGAACGATGCCAAATATGGTCCAAAGAATTAAGATAAAAACTTGATCCAGATGAATACAGCTGAATACCATAAAGAAGGAAGGATACGAAGATTGCATAAAACCAAGATCTCAATACATAGTTATTGGTAATTCTGGACAAATATCTCCAGGTGAAAGCAATTTTTCTTTTAATTTGATGTATAACATAAGAAATATGATGAATATAAGAAAGCCGACAGTCTAAAAATATGCCAAAATCCTTATGACATTCAATAGGCGTAAATGGTATTGCATGGTTAGGCAGCTCAGTGACATTTTTTCTTATTCGTAATTGAAAGATCATATATTTAGTTTTTGATTCATTAATTAGCAGACAGTTCTGAGAGAACCAATGTCTCACAATGGTAAAATCAGACATTAGTATATGCTGATTAGTATGTATTAATTTAAAATCATCAGCATAGGCCAGAATTGTCGATTGAATACTTATAGTGAAAACTTGATTGACATAACACACAAAGAGGAAAGCACTCAATTCTGAACCTTGAGGTATGCCGTCGGCCGGATGGCCGCGTGGTAAAGCTTTGGCTTATCACCCTGGAGGATCCGGGTTCAAATCCGGGTCCCACACCTCCAGTTTTTCAGGAGGGGTCCGGGCCCGGCCCGTTGAACCCCATCCTTCAACCATCCGATTGACCCCATCACGGATGTTGGCCAACCTGTGATGGGCTCTACAAGTGGCCGCCGCCAGATACAGTATATCCCATGAGGATATGGCGGCGTAATCTAATTAACCTAACTTGAGGTATGCCACAAGTAGGAACAAACTCTAGCGTATCCTCGTTAGAAATAAACATTTGATATATTCTATTTTTAAGATAATAAATAATCCAGTAAATAAAGAAGTATTCAAAATCATATTCATAAATCATTTTTTTATATAAGTTAAATATATCTAAAGAGTCAAAGGCAGCAGAGATATCCAAAAACAAAACATGCGTGCTTAGACGGTGTTCCCAATTTCTATAAATAGTTTCGGTAAACTGTATCGTGTTTGAAATCGTAGATTTATATTTCATTGCATAATGATGATTATCAGAGATTTTGTTCTTTGCACAATGATATAAATATTTTAGTATTATCTTCTCAAAAATTCTCAAGAGACAGTCCGAAATGCACAATGGTCTATATGAGCTAGGTTGCATTGGATTCTTATGTTTTTTAAGAATAGGTATAATTTTCACATATTTCCATCTATGAGGAAATGAAACCCTGTTCCAGAGTACGACTAAAAATGTATGCAATATGAGAGGAAATAGGCGGAATGATCTTTTGATAAAATATCATTGGTATCTTATCGACACCCGCAGAAAATTTTTTACTTGAATAAAGAGCCAACTTAACTTCTTTTTCAGAAATCAAACATTTTATGGAAATAGGTTTGGGAATATCAAAATCGGTAGTGTTATTATCGGTAAACTTTGATTGTAGCACCTATTTCCATAAAAATAGGTTTGGGAATATCAAAATCGGTAGTGTTATTATCGGTAAACTTTGATTGTAGCAGATTAAATATATCCTGACTGAGTTCCTTAGATAATGTAAAGTTTCGACGATTTCTAGAATAAACTATCGTGTTGATGACATTCCATAATTTTTTAGGATGATAGGATAACGATCTGATATTTTTCATGATGTAGGAGTTTTTATCCTTTTTAAAATTCTCAAGCAATCTTCTTTTTATAGTCAAATATCGAAAAAGGTCATGAAATATGAGAGAAAGTATAGTGGAAATAAAACAAAAAATAAAGTGATGTAAGTACACAAATTGTTATTAAACAATTTATGTACTTACTATACCTCCTCTCACATTATTTACTTTACATCACTTTTTATTTTTTTCAGAGTAACAAAATACACATTTTGTTATTTAATATGACAAAATGTTTTTATCAAATAAAAACTGGTTTAAACGAAAATTTTAATTGATATCTTTGCATTTATCAATCATCATCTCGACAACGTTCACATTCCGTTCATTTCTTTCGAATAATCGCCCCTGTTGGCTTTTCTGACGTAGCTGCGAACCATGTTATATACAAGAAATAAACAAATTAAAATGTAGAACACGAAACAATAAAACTGAACGTGTTATGTGGCAAGAAAAGCCTAATATTCAGTTACCCAAGGTGATGATCTGCACTTGCCCCATGCAACAATATTTACGGGGTGAAAGAGCGTACCAGCGTTTTTCTCAAAAAAATTTAAAATATCAATAAATATTGTTTATTTAATGTAAACTTTAATCAATATTCTACATACTTATCAAAAAATAGCTCCTAATATGAAGTTCTCCTAAGAATTATTGCACTTTTATGATACTGTCAAAGTTGTGTGTGCTGTTCGGACGCGACGCTTTTGTAAATACTGGAATCGCATCAGTCATTGTGCGATATCTACAGTATGTCGATAGGTCGATATTAACTTGTAGTAGAATACTACAATATCAAATAGCTAATTTCCATTATCTTATAATTAAAAAAATCTCGATAATGCATTTCCCCAATTTCGCTTATCTTATAATAAAAAAGCCCCATAATACACTTTCCCAACTACGCCCTTACCCCACTCCAACTTATACTTTTTAAAAAATTAAACAGAATTTAACCACTTAATGCCTGAATTTTGATATTAAGTTTAAAAAAAAATTGAAAAAGGTATTTTTTTACTCTTATTTTGTGTAGAAATCATACTAGATAATTGTTATTTGATTATGTGAGATATTTTTTATTTTGTTTATATCAAATAAGTAACATTAGGCAGGCAATACTTCAAAAGAAAAAAGTCAGCAATGTCTGATAATTTACAAAATAAACTATAGAGGGTACTATTATTTATTCCATTTGTTTGGTATGTATTATATATGACACAACAGTCAATTGGTAGAAAAAAATAAATACATTAATAATAATAAGGGGTTAAAGAATTTGTATCGAACGTTATAGACCAGAGGTGGGGCAAAAGGCGGCCCGTAGGCCGGATCCGGCCCACGAAGACATCTTATACGGGCCGCAGCATAAATTACAATGCATTACAGTTTCAAGTCCCATATTTGTAAAATTCTACTCAAAAAGAAAAAAATTAAATAATGGATACTTTGTAATGTAAAATAATGGATACTGTCGCTAATGTACACGTACACTAAGGAGTTACTCCAAAATTTTTATGATATATAATTAATCATGAACATAATAAATTTCATCATTCATATTAGTATAAGTTGTAAATTTGTTCTTACAAAATTAATTACATAGGTACCTAATATTTTGTAACATTCTGGTGTAATAGGTTGTTAGTAATCAATCAATTTGATAAAATACTTGTTTCTTAAAGAAAATTATCTGAATATATAATTTCATAATAATAATTAATAATTACATAATTACGGCGCAGTAAGGTTAAATTCACCTTTAGGTACTTTTCAATTTTTATACGGCCCCGCTTCATCATGAAGATTGTTTATCCGACCCTCGGCAGAAAATAATTGCCCAGCCCTGCTGTAGACGTTAAGTGGTTTAAAGTGAATAAAATTTTGAATAATCTATGTGTAAAATATGTAGTATGTATGGTTTTTTGTTTTATATTATTTTGTATAAAATCTATAATATATATTCTATAAATAAAACCTTAATATATATTTTCTGAATATTTTGATATCTTTTAAATCTAATGCTATAAATATTATTTTTCTTTCAGTATCTCAATGGCACACCTCTGTGGTTTAGTATTGATATTTTTATACACACCAATTATTGAACCTTTTCTTTTCACTGGGAAGTCAGCCAACATTCCTGCCTTATTACACCGTTATTTAACTACTTGTAAACACGTTAGAAATTGGTATGACGGAAATCTTTGGAATCCAAAGGACAACGCTCATAAATCAATAGTTTTAGTACGAAAGATGCATAAAGATGTTGCTAATGCTATAGATTCTCCATCCAGTGGTAAAGTTGCACCAGGAGGTGCTTTGTTTTTTTCACAAAGTGGAATGTCGGCTACACAGTTCGCATTCATTGGATGGATGGTCGCTTATCCAGAAAAGGTTGGCTTATACTGTAGCAAAGAAGAGTTAGAATGCCTGATTCATTTGTGGAGGTGTATCGGATATTTATTAGGTATGGATGATCGTTTCAACATATGTGATGGTAACTACGAAGAATCATCGATGTTTTACAAAGAAATAATCCAGAAAAATATAAAACGTAAGTTGCTGACACCAAGAAAAGATGGAGTAGCTATGAGTAAAGATATCGTTACTGCTCTTGGAAGAGAAATTCCTTTATTGAGTTGGTTAGGTCTAAAGAAATACTGGTTTGAAATTATGGAATTACCGGTTGATTTTTCGTTGGGACTACATGATTTAATCTGTTATTGGTGGTATCAATTGTTGTTTGGAGTACTTTTGAAAAATTCATTTCTTAGAAAAATTTTAAATAAATTAACTTTATGGACTTTTGAAAAAGCTGTAAATAAAATAGTGAATAAGAAAATTTAAATTAAAAAATGCAGTACACCGTCTTGTCAGTCCAGTATATTCTGATCATCAAGCACAATGTGTGATTAATAAATGAATTAAAATTATATTATGTAAATAAACAAGCAGTAGATATAATTTTCTTCATAAATACGAATGAATTCATGTACATTATAAAAATTTATTTTCGATCCATTTTTTTCATATTGTATAATTTTTAACTAATATTACATTAAAAGTATTAATTTATCCGCTCAATAAAAACATATTTTCCTGTTTTACATATATGCTTAATTTTATTTTGAAATAAATACACTTTAGTATAATTTTCTATTGTGAGCTATCACATTTAAAAATATAAGTTGTCATAATCACTATAAGGCGGAGTGGGGTAAGTGCACAAGGTTTTTACAAAGTTGGACTTTAAACGAAGGTTTTCCATTTATAAATATTTCTGTTTATATTTAGAATAATTCGATGAATGTTTGCTCATTATATAATGTGTTGATATTTTAAAAATATCGCGAAAATTTATAAACAACTTAATTTTATTTTCATATGCATAATTAAAAAAATGTACTCAGCATAAGAGCTGTGATTGTAGAATTATTTCCTTTTTTATAAAAAGGAAATATTTCTACAATCATAGCTATTTATGTCCTGTTTAAATAAGTACTAGATGTGATTTTTAAAATGTTTATTAAATAAAATTATACACATAATGTTTATAAAAAAATATTATAAGATTATTTTAACAAAAATATAAATTTGGAAAATAATCGACTATTTACTCAAATATGTCGAAATACAATTTTTTTATTTACTTTAATAGAAAAAATCTATAAAAATATTTGTTTAATCCTATATTTGATTGTTTATATAGGGATATAAATAATTAATAAATAAATGTTTTTTAAACATATATATGTTCTTATGTTTCTACGAAAAAAATTATATATATATATATAAATTTTTTCGTAAATAATCAATATAAAATGTATATATATGTTATTAAATAACCGCAAAATTATTTTATTTATAATTTCGGCCTGTCTTTTTTTTTATCGAAGGCGAAATTGTTCTTGGCAGCTTTTTAATATTCTAACGTATTAATCATAGTTGTATATTCACTCTTAAAATACAGTATACCTGTATTAATAGCACGCCTATGCTTACCTTCCATCGGCACAATGAAGCCTAATTCATCATAAAAGTTGTCAGAAGCATCACCTTACGGATATGAGTTTCTAATAAAGAGGAAACACCCAACTTTGGTCTTTGTTATCGACTTAATACCTGGGATTAAAATATTCTTCCAAATTCCTTCCTTTCGTTACACGGCTAATACATGCAAAGATTACTTAAAGATAACTTTGTTTTCTATAATCTTATTATAATCGATATTATGAATCGTCTGGTTTGGTTGAAGAATTCATTACAGCAGAATGAATAAAATTTCTTTAAAAAATCGGTCTCAGCATCGACTCTATACTAATTTAAATTTTTTCGTTAAGTAAAGAGAAATGTAATATTTTTAACTTTTTTTTTTTTATGTAGAAATCGATTCATATAAACATTTGCGATGTTTTAAAGAAGAAATCGATTACGGATAAATATCCATTTACGCAAATAGCGTAATAAAATAAATGTTTTAAAAGAAAATCTTATTTCAAAGAATTGTTTTAAAACTAATATTAAAAAGTTTTTCCAATTTTTTTTCTTCAGAATGCTTATTTTCCAAAACTCGATTTTTGCTTTTTCTTTCTAACCAAAACTATATATTTTTTGGAAGAGTTCCGCAGTAGATGATGGATAGCCAACTGTCTTGAATAGTGTGGATATACCGAAGATAATCTGTTCGGTACGCCTCCAACAATCTACGACGATAAGCAAATTGTCAGAACACTTATCTAGTCTCCAGGCATGGAATGATATCAAGTCGAAATGTTCCATTCTTTGATTTTATTTATGGGAAAAGTTAGATCATTTTCTTTCGTATCCACCCGTTTAACCGTTTACAAGAAAAATACAATAAACTTACCAAAAGACTTCTTAATAAAACTTGCAATTTGTATAGATATATATATATATATATATACTCCAGTAAGCATAAATGTAAAAATATAAATTTTAGTGTTTTGATATTAGTTACATAATACATTTTACTGCAAATAAGTTTTATGACGGTAACTGTTTTAGTGTAGTTCACATTCGAGACACGTTCACACATCACAGCTCAAACATATCCTAATTCAAATACCAGTTGGATTATTATGCTCTATCTTAATAGCTTTGGAAGGGTTTGGCTTTATTTCCAATGACATCATTAAAACTTAAACAGTCGTAGAAGAATTTAATGTGTATTCTAGAGAATGTGATCGTGAAGTTCGATTTTTTTTTCTTTTTTCTTCGAATGTTTGCTGGAAATTTAGTGACATTAAAATTGTCTGTTGTAATTTTTCGTATCGTTTTAAATCAGTAGATTCATGGGTTGGTCATTGCATTTGGAACTAAGCCAACCACCATGTTGATAGAAGATTCTTTAAAAGTTGGGAAGGGGAAAAAACGAATTTACATTTACTTAAATTAGATTGTGGTGAGAAGTTTATTCTAAGATTTTTTTTTCTTTTGGTATTTATCTTTTGTTACAAACTTTTTGAAAACTGATTGGAATTTACATTTTTGCCGTACTCATTAAAAATATATCAAATAATAAGAAACAAACAGCAATGTTTCGGTTTATTTAACGATAACTTAATAAAAATATCGATTTAAAAAGATAAAAATCATCGTTTCACTCTGGAATATAATTTAAATTGCGCGTTAAAAATTTCAAACGATATTTAAAACGTTTAAAATATATTTTAATAATAACACATTATAAATTTTATTGCGTATCATGGGAGATAAAAATTTCTAAAGAATTTTTACTTCGCATTTAAAACATAAAGAAAAAAAAATTCTAACTAAAATCAACCGTCCGTGAATGAAAGGTTCTCGCCGTCCTTAAAATCAAAAACATCGTGAGAGAAACTTTAATTATAAAACATGACAGCTCTCTAATTTATTGATCGACTTGTGTCACTGCTCGGTCTTCCTTGACGAAATATTTTCAGTTTTATTTGAAACTTCTTCATCCTTTCGAAAATTTTGATCACTTTAATATCGTTATATCTATATTAATACGAATGACGTGTATTTTTGGTAGTTTAAATTGTTTAGAGACGTTATGAAGAAACATTTGTATCGGTATCATGTGAAATAAAATTCGACTTATTGCATATACTATATATTTAAGTTCCATTATTATATTGTTCAAATATTTAAAATTATCGTAACTTATTAAACGGCTGATATTATATTTGCATCTCGAGCGAATATGAAAGATTTGTTATCTTATTAATATTTGTATAATTCAAAATCAATATTAACTTTAATATGAATTAATATACGCGAATTTAATTTTGTAAGAATAATATACCACATAATTTCAAAATAATGAAAACAAATCAAACAGATTTATGTTCTTTCTTTTTATATAAAAAAAAAAATTAAAAAACTTATGTTTTGTACAGACTCTTGTTTTATTTTTATTTTTTTATATTTTCGAACTGGCAAAAATTAGAAAATAAAAGAAAAAGGAGGAACGAAGTTGAAAATTTTCTATTTAATTTTTTTTAATATATTAATAGAATCTAGTACAAATTATTCTCAGATCTGTAACAAAATCGTTCTTTTAGATTATTCGTTTTTTTTAGGTAATTTTCTTCCCTTTTTTTCCCTCTTCCCTATTTCTAGAAAAGAGAAAATTTCGTTTTATTTCATTAAAATTTATATTTTGTTATGTTACGTTTTTCTTACATAAATATAATTTTTCTTTGCAAAAACTTTATATTAGTGATTTCATGTTTTATGTACATAAATGAATAAATTATCTCTGGTAAAAATTTTTCGAAACTTTCGAGTTGTAAATCTTCTATATTGATATTTAAATGTCGTATTTAGAGTCTTCGCCAAAATTAATCTAATAAGAATGAAGACAAATCGGAAATTTTTTGATGTATCGAGAGATTCGTGTGTATTTTTGTTAAAGTATCGAAACTGTACATTGATAGCATGCTAAATAAAAATTCCAAATGAAAGTTTCGAGTGAAAGATTATATCCATACCCGCATCAAAACTTGGAATATGCTCTAACGAAATGTCGTTGGTGGTCTGCATACATAAACATGGAATGTATCCGAAGTGCACTGACGTCTTCTGTTTTATTGATACAGAAATCGTGAGAAGACGTAAAATATAAACATTTTTAGTACAAACTGCAATATTTTTATAAAATATTAAAAGAGAGGGGAAAAAACAATAACTAAAATATACATATTATGAAACTTTTCAAGAAAAAAAAAACACGCTATTACAACTGATTTTTAAATTTTTAAACTTTTCTATCTTATCCATCTTTTCTAAATATATATATATATATATATACATTGGTTTTCATGTTATGATACTGTACAGCCAGCAGAATGTCATTAGACTTGCAGTTATTTAATAGTGAGGGCAGTTTATGTGAGTTAGTGTACAGAGCTAGTGGTGGACAGAAAAATGTCCCAGTTTGAACAATACATCAACACAAGTTTAGACAGAAATTAAGCAGAATGAAACATTGGAAATGCTGGAAATGCTACAGCAAGTGTATGGAAAAATACACCATGGGGCATAGTGTTCTAGGTTGCATAAATACTTAGGGATGGCAGAGAAGGTTTCTGCCACCAGCTCTGTGCATCAACTCATGTAAACTGTCTTTGGTGTCAAGCAACTGTAAGTATAATGAAATTCTGCCGACTGTACAGTGTCAACACCTGTGATTTGATAATGGTATCATATATGTTAGAATTCACTGCAGTATCACTATACAATGGTCAGAACTATTTGACTATACTAATATATATAATGAATTATATATATAGAAAGGAAATCTAAATTTTAAACTATTATATTTTTATAAATTAATTCAGTATATAGAATTATTATAAATAATATATCTGAAAGTAATATAACTATACCCTATTGCAAAATTTCACTCAGAAGTTTGATAAATTAGAAAATAAATCTGACATATCTCCCCTTACCTCTTGCCCAATCATCATTCTAATGACTTTTCTGGGAAGGGAAAGTTATGTTTATCTTTCTTTATTGAAGAACAGTTTATTTTGTTATCTTCATCAATATCAGAGAGGATACTAATAAAATATAAGCAAATTATTAAAATTAATAAAAATTAAGTATATTTGTTGCAATTATCCCATAATACTTTCTTTCGGAAAAAAGTATGATATCAATATATTAATTTGAAAAATTTTATAAGAAGAACTGAAGAAAAATTCATAAAGTGATTGAGTAATAGTCAAAAATTTGCATTTTACATGAAAACTAGAATTTTTACAATACAATAAACTCTAGAATTATAAAAGTTTACATATATAACTAACCAGAAATCTTTCTGGTTATTTGAATAAAACTCTGATATTACAGAATGTTAGACTAATAAATTATTATATAATAAAGGCTTGCAACATGCTAAATTATTGGGAATTATAACAGAATACCTAATGAATAAATATAGAATTAAAATAAGATTATTTTAGATGTGTTTTATAGATAGTCATTAAAACTAAGTATTTTAAAGGGTTTCTTGTTGCTCAATCATTGAATACATTCTTACTTACTGATGTAGTTTCTTTAGAATGTAATTTTAAACTAAGTAGTAATTATGATTATTCTTTTATTTTCTAGATCCTATTAACTCTATTTCTTCCAACATAGAATTGATGTGCTTAAATGAAATGTGAAATTACATTAGGAGTTAATTTCTTGCCTCATTAAATATGCAACCTTTAATCATTATATATGTGATAAGAAGCTAATAAAACAATTCTAAAATCCTCTCAATGTCATATGTATTATGCTTAAAATTGCTAGAATATTTTATAACAAGAATTATACATTTATTGTACTTAATAAAATCTATAGTTATACAAACATTTTTGGGCTCATTTCTAATAATAGTATTTTGTCATTAAAAATGTTATCTGATAAAACGCAGCATAATAAGCAGAATTTTACATATGAATAGCAGCAAAAGCAGTAAAAACTAATATCCTATAATATTAAATTTATTGTATTTTATTAAGAACCTAGTTCTTTAATTTTTATCACCTAAATTTCTAATTATAATTTATTTGGTTATATTCCATGAAAATGGAGTGTAAACTATTGATTCTTATACTGATATATTCAATCAAAACTTCTATGGAGACAGTCTATAAATTTGTCAAGAGTTCAAAAACTCCCTAATATCCCATCATATCACTAAACATGCAGTAATATTAAGATATTTAAGATCTGAGGATGATTATTATTATTTTTGATTTCCTTTAGGCTGTTATTTTGTAATATCATTATTGAATGAATTAATTTCATTGATATTCCATGAAAAACAGAAAAAATTTCTTTTAAATTACAATTTCTTTCGATCAATGTATTAAAATTTCACAAAACCATTTTGCACAAAAGTAAATAAGAAGCTTTTGTAACTATTGAAAAGTTTTAGATATCATAATTATATTTGATAAAAGTTATAAATTTTTATCAAATAAAATTATTTATTTATTAATAACACAGCACATCTTTTAAATTTATATATGTTTAGTAATTTAGTAATATGGGATTCAATACTAATAATAATATATTTAAAAAATCTTATTATTTCAAAAATTTTAAATGATAATATAGCACTTTTATTAGATTTAGGCCTAAAAAGTAGAATTTCAAATAAATATAATTAAAAGATAAAATTAATTTCTTAATTTAAACATAACATATAAAATGCACTTTGCAACATGAAGTAATTATATGGTGTTACAGTTATATTCTACATAAACAAACAACTTAAATAATTTGAAAGACAGATCTTAAAATATCATTTTGATTTCTTTGTACACTGAAATATATACCTAATTTAAAGTATTCTTATCTTAAGCAAATCATTAAATTTATTAAATAAACATTAAAGTATAAGATATCATCTACCTTTATCTATTATGTTTTCTACCAGAAACAACCACTAATTAGGCAGAAAAGGTCAATTATTTCTTATTCAATAAATTAAATAGAAGAAAAAATATACAATGAAACATTTGACTCAAATGAATCATCATCAACTCATATAAGTTAAATACATTCTATGAATAGAATGTAACTGTTTACCAAATGGTTATTTTTTATGAAGAGAATGTATTAACTTGGGATATGTGCTGATGACAACTTGTTTGAATCAAGGGTTTCAATGTAGATATTTTTCTTTTATCTAATTTCATAAATAAGAATTTAATTGACATTTTCTACCTAATTAGTGCTTGTTATTTTTGATAAAAAATGTAAATGAACATTATTCTATGCTCATCAACAGAAAAAACTTATTATTTCAAAGAAATGTTTTTGACTCTATGGTCATCAATTACTAATATAATACTTTTCTAATGAATATAATTACTAACTATGATTTATTCTAATTATTATTATTATTATTATTATTATATATATTTAGAATGTTGTATTTGTTAGCTGATGATAATCCATAGATAGAGTCAAAAATGTTACCTTAAAATTAATTTCTTCCCTATTAAAAATTTAGTATAATATTTTAACATGAAGATAAATAAATGAGAATGTATATTTATCATTAATGTTTCTAATTTCATTTATTGATTTAGTTTTTAATATAAAAAATATTATTTATTTTAATTTTAATAAGATTTTATTTTGATATTATATGCTCATATTGCCACTTATTCAATATGAGCATATAATGTTTTTACAGCTCTAAAAGCAGGAGTATTAATACATCTTTATAAATTACACTCAAATTTTAAATATACCCCTCTCATGTCTTTGAAACACAATGAATTACTTTAAATTTAAATATATACAAAAAAATCTGATTATTTGAAGCATGATGCTTGTTATAATCAAATTATCACATCATCAAACTGGATAGAATAGCACACATTTTTTATTCGGTTAATCTGAAGCATTTTCGGCATATTCATAACCTTGTTCAGTGGTACAAACTCACTCAGAGTTAAAGTTTGTATCGCTGAACGAGGCTATGAATATGCCGAAAGTGCTTCAGATTAACTGAATAAAAAGTGTGTAATATAAAATTTGAGGGTAATTTATAAAGATACATTAATACTCCTGCTTATAGAACTGTAAAAATATTGTATTAGCAAAAAGCAGTGTACTGGAATTTTATGATATGAGCATATAATTTTTAGTTATTGTGTGTTATTGATTACAGTTTTTACAGATTTTATTGAATGATTATAGTATATACCAAATGTGAGTAAAGCAAGCACAAACATTCAACCTATTAAAACATTTGATTCAAAACAGATGTTAACTTTATGCATGGGTGAATGGAGCACTCAAAACAAATTTTTTGAAAAACTCACACTATTTTTGATCATAAATATTTTGATATTTCTATAAATTTAAGGTTTAAAACAAAGCGTTTTAACTGGCAAGGCAAGTTTTAACTGAACTTCATTTAAATAAAAATTACAGCTAAAAATTATTATATATATATAAGATCGGAAGTAGCGGACTTATAGGAGAAGTGATGAAAGAGCATGGATGAATCTGTCGAAATGTTAACGAACTAGAGAAAATTAGGTTACTTCCCCGATTACTATCTTCTCTGATTTACTCTATAGATCTATATAAGATTAATCTTTCAATCTTATATAGGTCATTGAGCAATTTTATTTAAAATTCGTCTAAATTAAAAATATTCCAATCATTAAAATATCATAAAGAACAACTTTATAATTATTTTTTAGGATATTCTGATGTTCTGAATATTTTCTCTTTCTTGGTACTGGAAGTGGAAAAACTAGTAAATCTTTAAGTGAAAAAGTTAAGATTATATTGAAAAAATATTCACAAAATAAAAAAATCATGCAGTTTCTAAGTGAAGAAAAAAATTTCGATTGAAAAAATTCCGACTGAAAAGAAAATTTTATTTATAGTAAAGTGAATAAATTTAGTAAGACAGCAAAATAGCTTCAATGATATCAGTGTGAATTAAGAATAAAAATAATAGAAAGGAAAAAAATCTGATTTATTATTATCTACGAATGTCCATTAAGAAGAAACTTAAGATTTATCAACTGCCAGTTGAATTAATTTATTGCTTCTTAGATATTCATTACGTTTTTATTTATTCTTCTTTCACGTTAGAAACTATGAGTCAAACTTATTAACAACTACTGGATGCAGTTTAAGTATACCGCAATTAATATGAGTATATTTTGATGATAAATATAAGTTATTATCTAAAGCATAAATTGAGCAACTTTTATTATAAAAAAATCCGATTTTAATGACACATTATTATTGAATACTGTTAGCAATAATTATAATGATGAGCAATGGAAAAACAGTTTGGAATATCTGTTTATAAGAAAACAAGTAAAATATTATGAAAAGAATACAGGTTTTCGAGTTCATCAAGTTCTGAATTAATGAAAAAATGTTAATCCTTGTGAATTTTTAATTTATTTGATTTCCAAGCAGCGATTTTACTATAAATTTTTAGTAAGATGAAACATTTGTATCAGTATCGTAATTTATTTGACTATTTATGCAATTTTAAGAATACAGCATGTTTAATTTAATGATAATAACAATAATTTATGTAATTATAGCTAAATTTTACATGATAAATTTTCAAAAATTTACAGAAATTTTATTTTGATCGATTCAGAAATTAAAACTATTTTTTAGTTATCATCATTAAGAACTTTTGAATATTTTATAATTGAATGCTTAAAAAACTGAAATTTCAATTGTAAAAGTAAGAAGAAAGCTTGTGACATTTAAAAATGGCAAAAACAAAAATATTTAATATACAAAAACTTTCTTTTTACATAAAAGAATAAAGTTTCCAAACAGATTTTGTCTTTAAAATGAAAATTTTTCTTTTTCCCGGAAAATCTTAACAACGTCCAAACTATAAGCTGCAATTTATCTTAAATTTATTAATATATTAAACATTTATCGTGCATGAAAAATAGAGGATAACAAAATCAGTAACCATAAATTTATTAATAGATCCATTTCCGAAAAGAGACTATTTTAATATTACCTAATTCATCAACACACTAATGTTATGAGGAAATTTTATAAATCAAAATTTATGAACCTGTTCCGAATGAACAATTTTATAATATATTAACTAACAGAATGTACAATATATTTTTAAACAATAAAACGATTTGAAAACATCTTTGATAACGCCAATATATTTTTATTGTACATTCTGTCATGTCCGTAAAAAATATTTAACTCAAAACCTTTCAAAAAATGTTAAATCTCTTCGTTTCCTCTATATAAGAAGATAAATTGCCTACTAAAATATTGATAGTTCAATAATATTTTTATAAAAATTGCACCCTGCCGTTTGACTTTTAAAATCGATCGATTAACAGTTCAATGAAAAGATTCTTAATAGTTCTAAGTTGACAATTCCAATAGTTAATAGTATTTTCGTTGAGGTCAGATAGGTTTGAGTGAATAGTTTTTTCTTTCTTCCACAAAGTGGATAAAGGCAAAGTTAAATCTAACAGTAGATTGTTTGGTGCCAGAGGGGATAGACCTTTTATTGAATTCCTTCTCTGCAAAGACAGGAAATTTCGATCTCCGAAACATTACCACCCTCTAGAAAGATTCTGTAGAGAACCAATACTAAGTACACAACGTTTCTCTCTCTCTCTCGAAATCTCATAGATAAGTGCTACAAAGAAAACAAGAAGTTTTGATTCAATAGAGTGGGAATACTAAGTTACACATGCAGTATGAATTTTTTTCGATTTCTTCTAAAAGAGCATTTGGATATTAACTTCATTCTAGGTATAAATATGCATAAATCAGAGAAATTATTAAGCAATTTAACAATAATAAATGATAGCTTTTTCAAGGAAAATAATAAATCTTTTAACAATTTTTTATTCGTGATGAAAAAATAATCAAATTTTATCATAAGTAAACAAGTAAAGAAAATCATAAAATATTAAATTTATTGCACAGTTTAATCACAATATATTTAATTAAAATTTGTTTACGTTAAAACAGTTTTTACTATGAAGTATATAAAATTTAAAAAATTGGTTTAAAGTTTTTATAAAAGTATATAAAATTTTTTAAAATGTTAAAATTTACAAAGTTACATTATTTAATTCAATTACCATTATATAAAGTATAGACATGATATTCTTTGCATTAAATATATAGGCTAAACATAAATCAATAAATTATATAAGATGATCATAAAGATCTTGTTCAGATTTAAATTTTAATAATTTAGGTTCTAAATGAGTATGCATTAGAAAGATAATTTATTCTAATTTTGGCATGATTAATCTTAGGATTGTTAAGTTTCAAGATGCTAACTTAGAAGCTTCAATAGCAGTTGAAGTTCTCGTTGAAGTTATTAAGTTAGAATATATTATTGGAATAACTACATAAAAATGTAGATTAGATTAATATTTAGTTCTCTAAAATTTTACAGAATGTTTTTATCTCATTTATAATCTAAATTCGAAACTTCACAAGAACTTTATAATGATTCTGTATAAGTAAAATAGTATACAGAAAATGAATTATATAAAACTGTATAAAAATAAATCAAAATTTAAATTCGCATAAAATCAAAGCATAAATTTAAGTTAAAAGTGAAAAATATTTATTAAAATTAGAATAATGCCTTCGATTTATGATTACTAACTGAATAATGCATAACGTTTCACATTCAGACACGAATTTGTACACTAAAACATTATGAAGTATTTGTTTGTTTTTTTTTTAAATTATATAATATCATCATTATCATCGACAGTTTTCCATTTAAAGAAAAAAATGATAATGGTTTCGGAATCTATTACTTGATTATACAAATTTATTCTAGAAAAATTGCAAATATGCATGCGTGCCTGGTCTGAATGGTTAAAAGTATGACTACATGCAATTTTTAGGTTTAAAATTTCGTTTTCATCGAATTTCAAAATTCTCCTATCTCGGAAATTCTATTAGTTGAAGTAATATGATAAGAAAGACCCCATATAGGAATTTTTTTTCTCTACATTATTCAATATATTTTTTTTACTTATTATTCAAATGCGAATGCAGATATAACTTTATTTATATAAAGGTAAGTATTAAATGTCTGATTGAACAAATTTCTGTAAATGTGGACAATATTAATGTACCGTAAAAGAGAAATGTTGTATACACGTTATTATTTTTTCGTAAAATTATATAAATTTTTCGCTCTTATATATTTCAATAATTTGAATGTGGTAAGTTAAACACTGAATATGATTTATATGTCGATATTGGTATAAATCTTTTGCATTTTTCTTCAATAGTAAAAGCTTTTAGAGGAATATTTTCTCATGCCTGCTGAAAATTCATTTTTCCGGTGTTTACGTATTGCTGGCTGATATTGAAGAAACTTGTAATGCACTTCCAACTGCTCCTTTTTTTTCTATTCGAAAGCCGAACTTTTTGTTTATAACAATAAAAAGCTTATTCCCAAGAATGCCAACCATTTTGCATTTTTTTTTAAAAGCAGACTTCCTAAACTAAATTAATTGATTTCCATTTTTGACCTCTCCTTTTAAGTCACGACATTCTCAAAATATATATTAAAGTGGTTGAACTTGCAACAGATGTTCGGATAAATCAAATTATTTCGCAGAAATTTTGTTTTTCGTATAGAAAAAATATTTTTCGATTTAAAAAAAAAAAAAAAAAAAAAAAAGTGATAGTATATCTGAAGAAGATTCTCAATAAAAAAAAAAAAAAAAAAACATTCTTTTAATGCGTTTCACGCAAATTTCGAATACTTCAGTAACATTTTATTCATACAAATTTCGTTAACAAAAATCTGACATTGACTTTTCTACCAGATCTTCCGTCGATAATATAAAAGAGGATACAGATACGATCGATGATTATCTTCATCAATTTTATAGTCCAGCAGTTTTGGTTTCTAAGATTCTCGCCAACCGTAAAAACCTTATGAATTACATGCCCACTTCACCGTAAAATACTGAAGCAACAATATTAGTAACAATTACATTACTGATAACATAAAATTCCACATTTTTCCATCTTTAGGAATTTTCTATATCGCATTACCGGTAACGTTAAATCGAAGCGCTATAAAAGTAAATTCCAAAATCCTCGAAAATATTCGCTATAACTAAAAAAGATAAATAGAAATATATAGCCATAAATATATTTTTACTGCTATTTTTAAGCCATATACATTTTATTTTCGAACTTGTTTAAACTTGTTACTAAAAAATTAACAATTGAATTTTTTTTATTATTGCGTCAATTGATATAAGCGCCATCTGTCAATGTAACTGATAAGTTAAATAATTTTAATTATAAAAAAAAATTCATTTTAAGTCTTTAAGAGATATAATGTAAAAATAATTTTTGTCGATTTATTTTTTATAATTCATCATAAAATAAGTCTATTATAATTTTTTAAATGCACTTGTTTAAATTGATTTTTAAAGATTATTATCATTATTATTAATTATTAATTTAGGAAAAATTAATTAACAAGATAGGATTTTATGGTGTTGTAGTAATTATAAATTGCATTGAATGCTTTAAAGGCGTTTAAATGCAGGTCTAAATATTTTGAATGTGTAAAAAAAATACTGATAAAAATCGAGTTAAAAAAATATTTTATCTGACAAATGCTGAAGTGCTATTTTTAGAAATATCGCATCACATATGTCTTGATTTCTGACCTCTTCGCGTTTTGTTTTCTAAAGAAAAAGTTCCAGTTATCGCAGAAAAAGTTCTGCTGGAAGGAATACACAATATAAAATCATTTCTAAGGCACAATATTGATATAGAAATGGGAAGAATAATTATATTATATAAATATTAATATACTGTTTATATTGATTAATATATAACTAGAAATTACCCGCTCATATAAATGAGCGGAAATATACTGTTGTGATCTAATAAAAATTTTATGAAAGGAAAAAATATATATATACAAACAGAGACACTATTAAATTGAAATGCTCGAATATATAATGAAAAAATTTAGTTTTCTGGTTATGTGGGCGATAAATGTAAGCGCATTCACACGAATTTCTTTCGTGACAAACTCACTGGACAGTTTCCTGACGATGACGTTTCAGGTCGACGTCCACAAGAGGCTCTCCGGATACTCATAGAATCCCCATTTTCTACCTCATGATAATGTCACTTGGTCACTAACCTATTTTTCTTTTTAATGTTTAAACATAATTTAAATTTCAATTATTAAAACTGCAATATATACTTTCACTCCAGAATTTGTTTGCCATCTAAGAACTTTGATGCTATTACAAGATTTTTTTTTTAACTAAAACTAGTTTTTCATTTTTTAAAAAATAATTCATAAACTGGAAAATTTAACTTTTATGTTCAAGGTAGGCCAAATTTCTTAATTATAAACGAGAGATAAGTACAAAAATTTGTTCTTTAATTTTAAGTAATTAAATTAGGAATGAAATATTTATGTAACTAACATCAACTAGCCTACAAAGATGATGGATTTAATGAAGTCTATGAAATTTTTTGCAATGCCGAAATTTCAATGTTCAAATATAAATTATTACTATTAGTGCCGTTTTGCTAATTATTCCATCAAATTTCTTATTTATAATAATTATAAACCATTAAAAATGTATTATTTGTTACCATTTTAATTAATTGCCACATTAACAATTCGTAAAAATTTCTCTTCTAATTTTTCAAGATGGCGATTCAGTTCAATATCTTCAGATTCGCACTTCAAGAAATAAATTTAGAAAATAATTGAAAAAAATACATTAAATGTTAAAATTATATAATATTTAACGTACTTTTAGCCTAGTTTTGAAAGGAAACTATAGCTTATAAGATCACCGTGTTGTGTTGTCTGTCTGTGTGTTTATCATTTTAATAACGCATTAACTAATTGAAAGATTTTTATGGCTTATAAGATCACCGTGTTGTCTGTCTGTGTGTTTATCATTTTAATAACGCATTAACTAATTGAAAGATTTTTATGAAATTCAATAGTAGTGTTTTACTTTTATTTTTGTTCTAGAAACTTTTTTTAATTCCTCAGTTTCACTCATAAAAATGACAGATGTGAACCAACTGAAAAAATTTTATGAAGTTTAGCCATTGATGATATCACATTAATTATTCTTAAAGTTTTAACTGTTTAAAAATGGCAAGCATTCAAACGTTTAAAGTTTTTTCATTAATAAAATTTCCAATCATTTGATAGATTTAAAATAGATTCGATTATAAAATTTCTTTTTTACTCTCTTGATATACAGCAATTCCATTTTTAAATAGATAATTTATATTTACATTCTATATGCATATACAGTATGTTCTATATTAATAAGAAAAGCGCTTCGAAAATTGTCTATTTTATATTTTTAAATGATTAAAGCTTCGAAATATATGTCACCAAAATCATTTTCAATGGCATAATCTACATATTGAATGACATAAAAAGCTATTAAATTGTTCAATAGTTATTAGAGAAAACAGCCATTTTTAATGGCTGACGTACAAAAGTTGCATTTAATTAAAGGATTAATTGATCTGACGTAAAGATTATCTTCAATGAAGTAACCAATGCTAAATTTCATAAAAGTTGATTGAATAGTTCAGTATGTATTACGAGAATATGTCACAACTATTGTTCACACTCTAAGTGTTCAAAAACGAATTTGAATGTCAGTTATTTTTAAACAGTGAAAACTAGATAATTAAATGATGCAATATCTAGGTTTTTCTTTAATGGTAGAACATTACTACCAAATGTCATAAAAATATATTAATTTATTGAAAAATTAGTGTTCAAAAACGAATTTGAATGTCAGTTATTTTTAAACAGTGAAAGCTAGATAATTAAATGATGCAATATCTAGGTTTTCCTTTAATGGTAGAACATTACTACCAAATGTCATAAAAATATATTAATTTATTGAAAAATTATTAGTGGAGGACACATAGTTACAACATGGAGATCTTATAAACTTCACTTTCCTTCGAAAAGCTGACTAAAATGTCAAAAAATTGTAAATATCGATACAGAAATGTTTGATTATCTTATGTTATTTTGATACTGTTTGGATTATCTATTTAATACCTGCATTTTAAAAGAAATTATCATTATATATAATTTAACATTGCTTATCTAAATGCTTAATTTTAATGATGATGATGTAGCACATAAATGATAAACTACTGTATATATTATATAGACTTGATAAATATATAAATATTTAGCCTATAAAATATGTTTTATAAAAGCATTATACAATATTTATTTAACTTTAAACATATAATATACTAAAATTTTTTAGCAATATATAAATTTAATGTGCAAATCGTATAATTTGACTAAGAAAAAATTAAAGTACATGTATACCCCGAGTTATATCACTTTAGGTTCTAGACTGATGCCATAATTCGAAAATATCTTTAAGTCAAAGCTTTTTTTACTTATCAATGCATGTAACGCAGTGCAATTACTATATATGTACAGTACATAAGTAACAAAAATGAAGTATTTATAACCGAAAGAAATAGTATTTGGCCTTATTTTGAAAAAGTAAGCATTTTGTGTTTTTTTCAAAAATATGATACTGAAGATCAGAGGCGGACCGTTAACTTTTGGGGCCTACTAAACTAACCCAAATTAACCTAACCCTGGGAGCTACGCTAAATTAACACACTTTAGAGAAGCTAGTTGCACTCCCATTCCGACATTGCCAAATTATTTGAATAATTGACAAATGACAAAGTATTTATTTTGATTTTACCGACTTCCGACAGAGTCGATAGAAGATAGAGCCGTATTTACTACTTACTATCATTTAAAACATTGATATTTGATATTTTTATTCAAATCTAATAGTGTTGCAAACCAACCATTTAAATTTTATCTAGGTACGAAAAAATTTTGTATAATTTATTTTTTCTTAAATTTTTAATTTAAATTGATTTTTATTTTTTGACGCGAAGGGGGACGTTTGATTGAACGGGCCTTGGGCTGCAGCCCATAAAGACCATGCCTAAATCCGCCCCTGCTGAAGATGCATAAGTACAAAATAAACACCGAAACTTAGTGGGGAATGATGGCAATTCAAAATGGTGATACGTAAGTCCGAAGTGCCGTAAATCGAGGAGCTATAACTCGGGATATTCTGAGATTGTACTTATTTAAAGATTAAAATATTGTACATATTATAACTTTTATATTTACAGAATTAATTAATATGAAATCGCAATATGTATATATATTTCAGTAGCAAAATTTAATTATTATTATTATAGTTCTACTGCATATATTATTAAAACAAAAATATATATGTTAAATAATGTAAAAATTATTATAATCTTAAGTATATAAAATATATATATATATAAAGCATTATTTTGTATTCATAAAAGGCATCAACATCTGGATACCGCAATATGCCAAAATAGAGCGCATGATATAATTAATTCTACTCTCTGTAAAAATCAGATTTCAACAACAAACGAACGTAAATCATATTTAACGCTTGTAATACAAAATATATGAACATAATTTTATTTAAAGTAAAACATAACTGAATATTCATGAAATTATAGATCATAACGCATGGCTTATTGTTATTCTGCATTCACTGTTTCGATTAATTTCAAAAATGGAGTAAGGTAAATTATATATTTATTTTAATAAATCACATTTAACGTATTAAAAGTAAAATTTATTCAAAAATTTAACAGTTTAATCATTATTTATGAAAACAAATAAGTTTGCGGTATTATGCGGTTAAAATTTAACAATATTTCTAAATATATTTATTTAAATTTGCGATTTAATTGAATAATGTTGATTTAGGAGATTCTCTTGTATGACCTCTAGAGATTTCAGAAGGCCTCATATTTAACCTATATAGATACATAATGGAATAGTGAACAGTTTAACAATAGATGCTTAAACATTCATAATGTAATACTGTAATTGTATTCTAGAATATAAATGGTATTTTATGAAAATTTTGCAATTTTATCGGTAAAAAAATTTTAAAGAATAAAACTGAAAAGGGTTAAATTTATAAATATTAAAGAATAAATTTATAAATCGTAACTATAAATACGCTATATGTTATTGATATATCGTAATTCGTTTCCAGTTAATGGAATATATCTATGAGTAGCATAGTTGTTAAGAGGTTTTATCTTAGTATTCTATATTCTATCCGACATATTCTGCTTGAGATTGCGACGAATTCATTCTTTTCGATCTTCATGGTCGTAATCGACTTAGAAAATGGATAGTGCTCTATCGTATCCCAGATCATAGTCGATCGGCCGACTAAAAAAAAAAGAGAGAGAGAGAGAGAGAAGCACTGAAGTCATCAGGTTGATGACTTCTATTCCTGACTCTAGTGGAAGAGTACAAAAGGGCCGGTTTGTCTTTTCAATCACACGGTCGCAGTTACATGACCGGGTGTCTCTTGGGTTAAAAGTCATACCTCTAGCCGTACTTCCTTAAGTTGAATGATGGTCGTTATTCAGAGTACTAATTATATCGTTATTGCTATAGGCTACGTGATAATTTACTGTTTATGTAATCGAAATAAAACTTATATCGCTTCTGAGAGTTATAATTATATTAATAGCCACGACAAGAGTTAATAGAATGTCTTCTTCTATGTGCATTTGAATGCTTGTTTTATTTGGGAAGTTTTTGCAGTATCATGTTAAAAGATGTAACTTATCCATTTTTCGTTTAGTATCATTATAAAAAATCTATTTTTATTTTAAATATTACTTGTATCTATTAAGTTATAAGTAATTTCTCAAACATTTAATAGCTACATAAGTATATCCTATAAATATATAAGAATCCTATATATATATATATATATAAGAATAATTCTATACTTTTCTTACTATTTGCTATAAAATTGCATAGATGGCAATATATAAACTTATTTATCACTAAACTGAAACAACAAAGGTAATAATTAATGTAATTAATATATATTTAAATGAAAATTTCAAAAAGAAAATCAATTTTGCAGATTTATAAATGTTAACAATAACTTTAATATTTCATCCTGAACAACATATGATTGTAGTAAATTATTACTCTTGTATTCATAATCAAAATATACTCTAATACTATAATATAGTATTGCAAGTTTTTTCATCTAAAATAATTTTTTAAATTAATATTAAATACCAAAAATTTTTACTACTAGATATAAAACATTTCCATAAAGTTATACTGCTTATATGAAGTTGATTCCATTATTGAACAATTATATTTGTAACATGTGGTCCTACAATTGATAGTTTGACAAATTTAATCACATATATATATTCAGATGCATATGATTGATAACAGGATAGTAACATCCTCCGAAATTCTTCACTGCAGATTCAATAACTTATTCCACTGCACTTTATGAAATAAGATAATTATTTCATCTACAATTACAATATTTAAGAATATTTAATGAGCTATTAAACTTTACAAACAGATCTATATTTCCCTACTTAATATTATACTTTATGCAAGTTCTTCAGCAAATTTAATCTGTTTCTTAAAATCATTTTTCACTGATTTATTAAATGTAATTAGTTTTATTCTATTTATGTAATTCAAAATAGATATCTGTAAATTTAAACAATAATTGAAAATTATATAATAATTTAGAAATATTTTTAGTTTATTATAATACTATCTGGCATTGTTAATTTATAATCAGTGGAATCGATTTGGATTTATTGTTCTGTAATTTTTCTAAAAATAATACAGGAATTTTGAAAAATTATTCTAACCAATTAATAATTTAATTCAATATTTCTTTTATTTAATTTTATTAACATTTATAGTTTTTAATTAAGAAATGTTCTGTTTACATGATGAAAATTTAAACATTCACGAATCAAAGTAAGGAATTATTTAAAATCTCATTATATTAATATTTTATCGATAATAATATTACCATACTTCGATTAATTATAAAAAAAGGATTTTTATAAAAAATTAAGTTAACATACCAGAATTCTAAAGTCAAAAATTACAATCTTCCTATTAGCAAGGTTTTGAGGATTAGAGATTCCGTTTCTTCTATTAATTAAAGGCATTCATTCTGAACGTAGTGGATTGTAGTTTGTGAGAAAGTGTCATTGTGAGCGATGAAGCTAGGACACGCTTACAGCGACCCATTTCCGTTGCTTGGACCATTTCCGAGCCTTCAAGTCGTTATAATTAATCAGTCCTAAAGTTCCATGATGGAAATGACATCGATAAGTCTGTTTCGTGATCTAACTCACGCAATTTTCGCGATTTATCTATTTGAAAATCGGATTATTTTTATCGCTAGATATAGAAATTTTTGATAATATTATCGAATATAATACCATATCATTATATTCATAAAATTTTCCAATGTTTTTTTCCTTACATATCTTTAACCTATTTATTGAAGGCAAATGGAAATATTTATTTTTAGCTACCTTTGATAATAATAATTATTATTATTTCAAAACAAGCAATAAATCATGCCCATTTAACCATAAATTGTTATAATAAATAATAAATTAAGCTGCTTTAATCTTAAATTATTATCGAATTGATTATTTGTTAAAATATACATTTTTGCAACGGATAAAAATGTAGGCCTATATAATTTTGTGGCCATTTTTATCAGAAACAAAAGTCTTTCAAATGAGTTCAGAAGCATTCGTGTGCAATAAATGATTTTAGAGATATCGACTTTTGAAAATTTCCAGTGGCCGCCATCTTGTAATAGGATTAAAAGAACTTCAAAATTAAAGGACATAAGCTTAGTAAAAAACAATCTTCTGAAATTTGGATCTGCCAAGTTTCATTCCTGAAATATTTTGTAGACAGACAAACAAACAGTAAAAATAATTACATACGATCATTTTTATAAAAATGACCAAAAATCACGCAAGTTAATTTTTTATTATATAGTATTAGTATAAAAAATATTATAGAATTACCGATAATTTATAAAGCTGTCATTTTATTTATAAAGGAAAATAAGAAGATAAATTATAAAATTTTATAAAAATCTACGTATTTATTTACTCTATATCGCTAAGGATATAAAGCTCTTTATAGATAATCTATGATATGACTTCATGAACTTTCTCATTCTGCAGAGTTTTAACGATCGAAAAATACATTAAGAAGTTTGTTTTTATTTGTATGATAGTTAGAAGCTCTAAAACAAAAGAGTAGATTAGGTTAAAAGAAACTGGCTTCTCCCCCGAGAAGGAATGAAAGAGATGCAGAAAAAGAGTAAGCGATACAGAAAAGTTCTTCACACTTCTTATAGTTCCTGTATTTCGACAGGTCCCGTGGGAAGCTTTCCAGTCACAGCGCCAACGCTAATGGCCGCTACACTGTTGGACTGAACAGAAAACAGATGGACAAGTCTCACGCTAACTGTAGTCCGGCTTTCCAGCACAACATCGATTCTCCCATGTATTCGCTCTTTAAGGATTCGTTAGAGATTCTCTTTAATTTTAATCTGCTTCATTTTATCTCGTTCACATTTTTAACGCTTTATAAACAACAGAATATCCATAGCATCATACTAGTTCTTTAGGAAACTTAAACAGTTTTAATTATTTACTTAATGTTTATATAATTTATCCACTAGGATTAATGCTATAAATTAAATTATTTATTTTCATAATTACTAGATCAGATTAGAAAAACGTATTCGAAAACGTTTTTAACTGTTAAGATTATTAATTCTACGTTTATTTAATATCAAATCCATTTAATGTTTTGCGATTTTCTTAATAATTCCAATACAGTAGAGAATGATAATAAAATGTAATTTTAATATTTAAATGATAGAGATAAAAACGCTTTAAATGAATAAGGTAGTTTAGTACAAATTATTCTCAAGGAGACTGATTCCATTTTTACTTTGTCTCAAATTTAATTTGTTCTCCTCGAGAGATCTTTGATGAGGTCTTCTAAAATCCCTTAGGGATTGTACTGACTTAAAACAAGGATAAGTGTAACGAAAAGAAATATATATCTTCTATCCTTAGCATTGTGGATTTCAGGCAGTAAATCCTCAATAATGGAAGGATTTAGAATTGACGTTCGCACTCTTCAATGCCCATACAATATCTCTTGAGCTTTCTTAGCATAAGAAATTTTTTCTTCGAGTTTTGAGTTTATAAATTTGCTAATTTCAAATGCATTCTTTAATACAAAAATATTTATTTAAAAAAATATATATTTTAACTCTCTAATCCTGGCTATTAAATAATGTGATTATTTTAAACTGTATTTAAATAAAATTTAGTTACTTTATCATTTTTATTTTTTATTAATTTTCATGAATTTCATTTTATTATTATTTTTCCAATTAAAATTAAGTTTTCAAGTAAAAAATTCGATTGTTATCAGTTCACCTGACATTTTAATGCGCTTTAATATAAGATATATAAAACTGTCGCGGCACTCTAAATATCTAATAAAAATATTTGAATTTTGACAAATACATAGCACTTTTATCGATAAATAAATTTTGACAAAAAAAAAAGATACTCATAAATTTGTATTTTATTAAATTCATTAATTAAATAGTTATCCTGTACAATTTTACATATTATTCAGGACAACTATTAAATTAGTAATTTCAGATAATATCAAAGTTTAAATAAAGATGATTTTTCTGTAGAATTTTTACTGTACTATTTAGAGCAGTAGTTCTCAATCTTTTCATAAATGCGTACTATTAAAATCAAAATTCAACAATTTCAGTACCACCAACAAAAATATGCCCATATACAAATAGGAAGTCAAGATTATACATGTACCACCAGTCATGTCTTGCGTACCACAGGTTGAGAGCCGTTGATTTAGAATAAATTTAGAATTTTCATTTCTTTTTTTATTATTTTTGAGAAAATTATTATTAAAATTTTGATTTATTTCTATACAATTAAAATTTTAATATTTTTTACTAATATCTTCTTCATGAATGATTTTGTTCTTATAACCAAAAATATAATACTGTATTGCATATAGTATAACATTCATTTTACATAGTACATACTTTTTAACTAATTTTTTAAAAAAATGCTAGTAAAAATTGAAGATATTTAAGTTTTTTTGTAAATTTTATAAATTTAAAATTAAATAAATGCTTTCAATATTATCGAATAGAATTTAGCATTAAGTGAATTCGATAACTTTGGATTACGGTTCATTTTTCTTTGTATTGAATGTATGAAAAAAATGTTTAAAATCCGAAAATTTTTAATATGTTTTATTATATAAATATATTTTAAAATTTCTTGTGTAAAATAAACAGTTGAATTTGTCATAGTTTTCGAAAATTGTTGTATTTCACTTAAATAGCCTCTACTAATACATTCTTCAGCTACCATCGATTGCAATTGTTCCTCTACAGGCGTCTTTATTTCCCTTGAGCGTCCAGTAATCTTCTTAGACTTGTTCTTGCCTATTTTATCCACAATGTTAACTTGATCAATAAGGAGGAGGTTCCATCGAAGAAGAGAAAACTAAGCTAATGGCATATTGGCGATGTTATGTCAAATGCGCGAAGTTTACTCCCATTAACTCTAGGCAAAATTTAACATTCCCTTAAAATACTTTTCAACCAAGTGTTTATGCCTTTTTTTTTCTTCAGTAAACTTTATTCTCTTTTGTGACATGTTGTCACCAGCATCTTGGCTATAATTTAAAAGAGAAAGTGTTTTCTGTTCCTCGTTTTTTTCTTCTTACGGGTATAGCGAAACACAGAAGTGACAGCGATTAGAAACCTATCATTATTCCGAGACAAGAAGTGTTGACACGAAATCCCTGAAGACGAGAACCAATGCAGAAGCATCTTTGCATTCTATCATTTATTCATCAACTTTAGAAATAATTATTTGAGATAAATTTTTAGAGTTTTCGATATTTAAAATTATAAACACTTAATGGTGGTCGTAAGAGAGTGGTCCGTATATCATCACATTAAGAATTACACAGTGCATTAAATATAATTATTATAAGATTTTTTTAATGTATCAATCAATTATCTTTCTTAAATCATGGAAGGATTGTGTAGCTAATGCGATATTTCATCAATGCATAAGATCTATGCTTTATTTTCATTTAGCATAGATTCGTCTTTTACGCATATAACTTCTCTTTGTGATTAGCATTTTGCTTTTATTACCGATATTCTGTTATAGCTACTACTACTGATTTGCATTTCTCTTGAAACAAAATATAACCTGCAGCACCTGGGACAGTGAAATGAAACCTTAAAGAGAGATGCACACGCTCAGATCATCGCAACGGAAGATAAAACGACTCGCTGTTCGCTGCAAAGTGATTAGTGTTGGAGAAAAATTGCTAGAAGTTCCACTTCATCTGTTTGTCTGTAACGGTACATTTACTACTCGTGGACGCTCCTCCGTACCTCCCACTGTCTACCATCGTAAAAATTTTGTTTCTTCAAAAAAGTTTCTCTAGAAGTGAAATAAGCTCATCGAAACCGTGTGCTGGTAATAATGGCTGGCCTCTTTGAAGAATATTGCCAATGGGTATTTGGTATAAGAAACAAACCAGATGTCGTTAATCTGTTTGAAGGCCTCGGTTGCCAATAACTAAGTAATGGAGAATGTGGATTTATTGTAATTTATCCAATACATATTGAATTAATGAAATTTGCACAATTTGATTAAATTTAATTAAGTGAAACTTTTTCAAAATTAAAACGTTTTCGTAATTGAAATTATAGATATTCAAATATATCGCTCGATAAATTTAATAGAATTAGAATTATAAAAAGAAGAAGAAAAGTAGAAATGAATTAGTTTGGTTTAATAAAAGATACTCGAAAATTAGAATAATATTCGTGAAAATAATAGGGATATTAATTTAAACGAAAAGAAATAACCAAAATGACAATTGAATGATCTAAATATCTTTCTTATGATCATCTCTTCTACCCTAAAGGATTAGTCCTAGTTTCAGAATAAACGTCTGTAGGACGAAGTCTGCAGGACTCATCCATCATCGCAAAAGGCTAGAATAGAAAGAATGCTTGGCTTTGCTACTTTATTTCGCTGACTTCTGTATTTTTCCCCTTTTTCTTCCTTGTCACGTGATCGGTTTATCATTGTTGGATAAATCCTTACGTTTTTTTTCTAAGTTTTTTTCTTTTGCAAACGGTTTGATAACGTTTTTCGAACGACGTATACTTTTCAGTTGGATACAGAAGTATAGCGAATTTTTAGAAGTGCATTAAGATTGCTCTTCCTATAATGGATATGGAAGAAATATTATTATTTGACGGCATTTTTTAAAAATAAATACTAAAGTTCAACTTAAAAATTAAACCAAAAAATAATTACGAAATGATACTTAAATATTTATAAACATAAAAACTTCCGACTAACTTAATATATATATGCTACGCTTATTATAAACTTTACAACAGATTTAAATCTTATATTTCTAGTTAATTATACGCTAAAAAATATTTTAAAGAATTTTTTATGAATTTAAATCTTTAATATAGATTTTCCAAAGTTCTAAATATAAAAAAGTATGGTTAGGCCTTAATGAATTTTTCAATAATGATAAATTCCAATACTGTATAGGTTAATCGATCGATATTTCAACTTATAAAAAAAACATCCACGTTTGACTTCATTATTTATAATATAAGTTTTTATAGTTCTAATTATATCTTGGTGAACGATAATTTTACATTAGAGTTATTTCAGTCGATTAAAATTCAAATTTAATGTTGAATTTGTTAAAAATGTTTCGATATTAAGTTTATACCATATCCCTCTTTGACAAGAGTATGCTATCCTTGTCAAAGAGGAATATGGTATAAACTTAATAACGAAACATTTTTAATAAATTACAAGAGTATGTTATCCTTGTCAAAATTTTAAAACTTTATCTAATTAATAGGTTTTTTTCTTTTTAATAAAATCAACATATATAACATCAGAACGTTTCAAATATATATATTTAGTTTTATCTCGCTTAATATTATGTTTTTACGAGATTCTTATGACACCAGTTTATATCATACTTAAACCAATTTTTTTTTAATGTCAGATCAAAATGCACATAATATTTACACTTGAAAATATATTTTTATAACTTTGATATTTAATTAAGAAACTTCCTTATTTTTCTTTTTGCATATGAGAAATAGCTAGTAATTTGTGTATAAAAATCCGTTCATTTGCATGAAAGCTGCATTGATGTGAAAGCCACTAGAGCTAAATTCGTTTAAAAATAAGATTCGGAAATATTTTTTAAATAAATTTAAATTAAACTGACAATCGGAAACTATTTTTTATAGGAAAAGTAGAGAGTTTCTTAATTAAATTTGAACTTTTTTATAAAAAGTTAACTGTAAATATTATCTAACGTTTTACTTGATATTTTATTAAATTCGGCTTAAATATTATATATTTTTGTCAGAAGAATTCACAAAATGAATATTAAGCGATAAAAAAATTTGATATACTGTATTTATTTAGGACGTTTTTTTTATCAACTTTTAAGGATATTTTGCTTTGGTAAAAATAGTAGCTTCGGGATAATTCATAAATATCTGTGTTATCAAACAAGCAGTGTGTATATAAAATATAATATTTAACATACATCACTTCAATGTAACACGTAAATGCTGAAAATTTTATCGGACTAATAGCGTATAACCGGATAACGATTTGGAATAAAATTATATCTAAATATAAATCTGATTTCTCATAGGAAGACCGCTTTTTATGATTCTGATTTTATTATTCTGCATAAAAATTTTTTTACATGAATAGCAATTTTTTAATAAAGTTTCACTGAGTAAAACTCAGTGATTTGAATCTGATTACTTATTTAAGTATGGAATATATTTGCATTCAATGCTACAATCTAGCCTATTTAACTGAATTAATAAACATCAATCTATAACAATTTCTTCTAAATTAAGGAATAAATCAATATTTTTATCTAAACATAAAAAATAATTATAATATTTTGAGAATAAATAAAGTAGCTTTAAAAATAATATATTTTATTTTTACAAAAAAATATGTTATAAAGGAAAAAAAAAAAATTTTTTTCGAAATTTTA
>AYEL01088529.1:0-24865 GCA_000484575.1 Olivierus martensii
TATATTTTATTTTTACAAAAAAATATGTTATAAAGGAAAAAAAAAAAAATTTTTTTCGAAATTTTAAATGCAAAGAAATGATGTTTACACTTTGATTTTTTGATAATATTATGTTGATATATTAGAAAAATATTTTAAAAAATTTTGTTTAGATTTTTCTTTAACTTTATAGTATTTTTATTAAAATTATAGATTATCTTTTTCAACAGAAAATATCTAATTAACTTATATTTTATTGTATGTTATAATAAATCTAGAGAGCTTAATATTTTTATGAAAAATTTTTCTACTGTTTGATAAATTAATTAAGATTCCATCTAGTAAAAAATAATTCTTAAAGAAAACCGTGCATTAAAAATAAATGCTATTCAAATAATTACAAAATTTTAAAAACGCAAATTTTATGAAACTTAATACAATAGATATCAATAACTTAAATGTGATTACTCAATCATCCCAATTGACTATTGGATTATTATGTTATCCGTTGGGAAACGATATAAGATATGCTTTTGAGACCAAACTATAATCCTTTAGTAATATTTCAAATAATTTAAATTAATTAACAACTTTCTGAGACATTTGTTACCAGCAACGATTACGATAACGAATTACAACATTCCTCCGAGTATTTATGCCCATATTTTGAAGAACGCTTCGCCATAAGTTAGTAAATTATTCGTAGAGTAACAAACACCACTTTCCAGATAACATAATTAAGGCGGTTTATTTAATTCATAACCGTAGGGAAATGGGAGGATTTAGAAAATGAAAATGTTGGGTAATCTCTGTTAGAATAATGTAGGATTTTTATTTTCCGTACAGTCGAGTAATCACAAGAATCTTAAAGCTAGCCAAACATCAACAAATATATATTTATATATATATTTCGAGTTGCTAAGAATAAAGCTGCTATTGTATCCAATCTTGCAGATATATCAGAAGAAATGAATCCTTTCTTCGCCAACTGCAAACTTTCCCACAGAGATTTCTCTGCGAATGATAGAGAATCGACTGCAAAACCGCAGCGTTTGGTTACTCCATTTTCACGACTCTTCACTCTTTTAGTATGATTTATCCTCAACGTCCCTTCTACCGGTCTCTCACATAAATCAACTGTCGCCAACTCGACCTCGTGTTAAGCAACCAACGACACAGGGGCGACATTTGCGTCGTCGCTTTTTGATTACCTTTTAAGAGTCAGTCGGCTTCTTACCATCGATCTCGTCTTCTGATCACCTACCCTCCTCCTACCGAAGAATGTCTTTATTTTCGACCTGCTCTGTCATCCATCTTTGCTGAAACTGCTTCCTCTTTATCGCCACTAGAAAGTTTACTAGAGATTGTTTTGTATTAAAAGGGCTGCTTTATCTAAATCCGCCAAATGGCAAAAAAAGAGAATGAATGTCTTTCTTATTGAGTCGAACCATTACATCCTTCCAGTAGTTACTATCTTTTATTTTTTTTTATATTTTAAAAAAATTTATTTTGTTTCGAGTCGCGTAAAATACCAAACTTTTTTTAATGCATAGCGGAAACAACGTTTTTATCGAGTAATGTCATTAAATTAACATTTTTACTGCTTTTAGAATCATCGAGTCATCGAAACAGTAGGCGATAAATCATGAAAATAACATATAGGTGTTTTTGTATTTCTGTAAAATATCACGACATTAATTTTATTTTATCCTAATTACGAGGATTTATGTTGCAGAGGAAGCCATCCGTATACAAGAACATAGCTAATATTTTATATATACAACGAAGACGATACCAGATTCGAATCTGTTATAAGAAATAGAAGTGAATCAATCTACATTACTAATATCGAAAAAAAATTTTATTGATAATAATTTTGTTGCGCTTACACGAAAATTGAAAGTACAGCGATAGAGAGCCAGTTAGATGTAAAGAAAGTAAACATTAGTGATGGTTGAGCAAGACTGAACTGCAAAATACATCAGTAAGGTGACTTTGGACGGTTCGGTGGTTTGAAAAGCTCATGACATAGTTGGGACGTGATCGCATGTCTTTTGGGAAACTGTTGGGATCGAAATTCGATCGGATTATCCCCAACCGTTTGATGTTAGGGAGAAGAGCTGGTTGGTCCTCGAGTGACTCGTAACTGGCGAGTTGTTGGTGAATTATGTAACCACCGTTCGGTAGAGTAAAATTGCTGGTGTCTGATGGCAAATTTACGTGACTCTTGGTGAGTGTGCTGTGGACCACAAATTGCCTGTCGATGTTCTCCGTAGAATGTTTCTCTTGTTTTTTGTTAGAAAATTTTTCCCATGAGATGTTTATTTATATGTCAAAGATATGAAAATAACAAAAAATATAACTATTTGTGCAAATTTATAATAAATTTATTGATAGTTAGTTTTATACAGATATATATAAAAGCTTGTATATGCATTCAATGCCGAAATTTGGAATGTAATTTTTTTCCTTCATTTATTGTTTCAACATCGTAAAATAACTGCAAGAATTTCGTACGTTTAATTTAAAAACTAATTGCAAAAATATTTACGATTTTTTTTGTGATTGTAATTGTAAAAAAAAAAAAAATTGCAATTCGTTAGATCGCAACCTTTTAAAAAGATTTATCTTCTAAATAAAAATATTGTAGATTTAATCAACTGACGTGCAGTTTAACTTATTACTCTTAATTTCTTTATAAATACAAAATACTTCATTAGATCATCTTAATAAAATTTAAGTAAATGAATTAAAACCCATTAAATCGATGGTTTAATGCCACATATTCTCCATTGCCTTTCGGAGATTGAATTAAATTGATTTAAGCATTATATCAATTCTGAATAATGTCCCTATAATTCGCATCATTCAAGATTATTATTAATATTTTGTTGTCCTTATTAAATTATCTTCTATATTCTAATAATGATCTTAACGTAATTTATAACAAATTGTTACATCAGAAAATTATTCCAAAACTCTCCTGCAGGAGATTATCACGAGATATTTTCTAAGCAAGAACCGAGAAGGAAAAAAATTTCCCTTTATCTGTTACGTTCACGTATTTAACATTATGAAAAATGATTTCTAAAAATCATCTAAAATATTATAAATATGGATATAGCTTAGAATTTTTCCGGTGAGTTAATTTGCGGTCTGTATATAATTTAAATATTTAACAACATATTTACGGAACATAATTAAATCATGAAGAATTTTCATATTAGTTTAACGAAGTACTCTTAATTATAATTTTCGGAAATTCTAGATAAACAGATGTCTGCATATTTTAGCAAAAGATAAATTTTTTTTCGAATTTTCTACAAATGTGTTTTCACGCTCGAACGTTTGGCTGAGTATTCTCTTAATTAGATATAATTTTAGTTGGCTATATATTTAATGTTATTTATAGATACATTGCTAAGGAGGAGTTGTCGAATTGGACCAACAAAAATCAGAATTAATCGGTTTTATGCCAAATTTTCAAATAAAAGTCAAAATTAAAAAAAGATGCGGATAATTCATCGATATGTCACTAACATTGCTTCTCTGGCTAGCTTGTCTATTGCAGAAGTAAAAACATGGCGAAAAACAACACAAAAATAGTGTCTAACTATATACGTTGCTCAGAATGAAGAAATGGGAGGAGAACAGTAGCATTTCTATCAAGAAAGACTTTCTTTTTCGTCCCATCTGTTTCTGACGCAGAGTCGGTCTTGTTCAACGATATATACTCCGCCCAGATAGCAGAAAGTCTAGAGGACTCCATCAAAAGACCTCCTGCTATTCTAAGGGCAGATCTTCGGGAAAGACAGTCTGGATCGATCTTTTTCGCCGATCTAGATCTAGCTATTCTTTTTCTGTTTTGCCATAGCTAGGTCTGGCCGATTGGAAGTATGATGATGTATGGACCCTATATCTCTCCCATCACCTCAAAAAGTCATCGGATAAATGCTGTCAAAGAAATACGTCTACTTTCTGCTATATATATGTCTGTTATAAGAACGTTTTCGAATCGCGAAAACCTCTTACAGACGATTAGAGTTGTCTATTTAGAATTTCAAATATACCGACTGCTTAATCCAATAGAAAAAAATCAAGTAAACTTTTGAAATTTTAGCTGAAAATCCACGGATTATTTATTAAAGTTTGTTTATTGTTTAATTTTTATTTTATTGATATCTACACATAATCTACTATAATACTTTATAATAATCTGCTATAAAAATTACGATTTTTTTGAATATTTAATGATTTATATGGTTTTAAAATTATTTTATCATCTTTCTTCCATATATTGAGAAGAACATTTTTACATTATAATTTAATTATTTTTACAGAAACGTGATTTATTAACAGATTCATTCATTATTTCATTCTCTTCTCGATATAATCGTATGTTAGAAGTGTGTAACAATCCCGAAGTGGAATATTTCGTTCGATAAATTTCACTTGCTTTTTCTTCGATAAAGCTTTAACTTAGTAAGCTGTTATTAGTTTGCATGATTACGTACGGCTTTTCTTCTTTTAATATCGCTTTTTTTTTCTATTCGTCCTATATTCTAGGATACGCAATAAGAAGAATGATAGAGGTGAGATGGATGCTCTGTGTTGCAGCCCGAAGCTATAAAACTCTGTTAGTAGTTGCGTTAGGAATGGACAGTCAGAGAAAGTAATATCAGACATCGATGAAAGACAATAGAGTTTGGTAGTTTGCTTTTGACGTTTCCCTTTGTAGTTTTTAGTCACCCCACTGACTAAATGAAAAACGCTTTAGGATATAAAACAACTGTCTTTGTCTTTATCCGTTTCAATATGATGTCATCGTTAATTTATCTTTCTAGATTTAGATGAAAACCGATTTAGAAATAAATTACTTTGTTCTGAACTTACTGATATCGAATTTGATTGAATCGTTAAACTGTGATATTTGAATGCATTAAGATAATCATTTTTTTTTACTTTGTTGGCGGAAAATGATGACAGTTTTTGTTTTATTTACCATATTAAATTCATATATAAGACGGTTAAATATCCTTCCATCTTCAAAAACGAGACGGGTAACGGTAGCTCCATTTAGTATCACCTTGTATGACGTGGTAAAACATTCACAAGTAGCTGTAACTCTGTTCATTGAAGCAAGCAGTACTCTGATATATGACTAGAAAGTAATGGCATCACCAATATCCAGTATCTGCGGTTTGGAAACTAGCTAACAGAAATACCTTCAGCCAAATAGAAGTTACTGCTTTGTAGCGACATGTAGCCTACCACGTCCATTCTTGATAGCTTCACAAACAAGGCAATACTTTAAGTGGCCGTTCTCACGTCTACTTCTATCAGTGATGAGGTCAAATCTTTACTATACTAAACATTCTACTAGAAAATAAAGCGTAATCTTAAAAGCTATACAGTAAAATTTTATAAGTAGAAATATCGAGTTTCTTACTAGAATTTTATTTACATTATAAAAATTTCCATACAATTCTTTATTACTTTACACTATATAACTTTTATTTTTAGAAATATTTACATATAACTGATGTCGAATCAGTTAGCGAAGTATATTTTACATTTTTCTATCCAGTATTGGCAAAGTATTGATATTTTAAGATAACCGCATAACTATTATATATATATAAGAAGTTAGCCTTTGAAAACATTTCAAAAATATATTCAGTCTAGAATGTTCAGATAATAATACCCCGAAGTCATAGCAAATCTGTAGTGATCATTATTTCAGTCGAATTCTATACAACTATTCGATCATACGACTATATATTATTAGCTATTATCAGAAATTTTTAGTTTTCTTTGAAAAGTAAAAGGAATCCAACTACTAACAATACATTTCGAGTCTTTGTGATTGTCATAATGATCTAAATATCTCTTCTTACAAAGGAAGGTCATCCAATAATTCTTGATTTTCAATAGATTAAGAAAGCAAACGTTTCACCAGTTAATTATGTATCTAACTCAGAACAGTACGTTAATAACAAAGAATGTCGTCCATAAATAACTGTTAGAGTGGATTATAGAAGAAGAATTAAAGTTGTTTTTTTCTGCTTTTAGTTTAACTCGGTTTATCTCGTTGGAAGTTTTATGACTCTTATTGTTTCTATCTTTAGAGTAATTCAATGGGATACTCGGTGCCGTGATTCCTATTGTCCACCCAACCACTTGGCGTCAGACGGTTGTCAGATATTCTTTTTTACGGTTTCTATTTTCGGTAATTGATGTCTAACCGGGTGGCCAGTAAAACGGGGCAAGCTAAATTGACAATGATGGTCAAGTTGGATACAGATACCTCAAGAAGTAACGCTGTCACAACCAATCCCACATCATCCAGCAGCAGAAATGTTATCTCTGTTTCCTTGAAAGAGTCATTGGTATATGTCTTTGCTTCCTAGAACACAGATAAACTGTTGGTGATATCGGTTGACTAATATTCCTCCTTTGGGCTTTCGAAGAGATTGTAATGTTATCGCATTCCGTAGATATCTTTCGTCGTATATTTACAAATCATTTAAAAATAGTGATTTAATGTTTAATATTTAACGTTCCATTCAAATTTATCTAATATTGCTAAAAAAAATTAAACATTTCCTCTTAAAAGCTCTCGGTTGTATATAAGAGACATTGTCGTAAGTATTTTTAAATAATTTTGTATAATCTTACAAAAATCAATAAATAAAAGTTTTAAATCTTCAAAAAAATATATACGGGTATATCCAATTTTAATGAACAATTAAGATGAACAAGAAATTTTTTTTTACCTTATTGGCATTTTATCTTAGTTAAAAAATCAATAACAAAAAAGACTAAAGAATTACTGAAAGTTCAAGAAATTCTTGCAAACAGTTCATCCATTTTGATGAGGTTCTTTTCAACCATTGCCTCAAGGAGAAGGAGTTCACATCACGTAATATGTCAATGCAACGAAACCATAATCTGACCACCCTTAATGGTAGACTGTGTAGTGCTTTGATTTACATGGAAAAGCACGCTACGCCTTTAGTTCAAAACTTTGCGTGATACAAAACTTTCTAATGGCATTCATCTTCAAATTATCTACTATCATTAAGATTACATTTAAAAAATACTTGTTACATTGGCATGATAATATCGGAAAAATTCACAGAAAATTTCTGCATCTCATTTAATAAATTAATTAAATTTTTTATGTATTAAGTTATATATATGATCAATGATCATAAAAAATCTCTCAGATTATCGTTATTATTCGGATTATTTGAGGAATTTGTATGCATTATATATGTGTAATGTATTCATGTAGGCCTACATGTAAAATTATATTTTTGAAATTTAAATATAGTTTGAACGTAATTTATTTTTCATCTTATGTATTAAAACTTATAAGCTGAAAACTTTTAATTAGCAAATATTTTTAAATCTCGATTTTATTTATTTATTTTTTTAATATAAAGTTAAAAATAAGTATACAACTCAAATTAATTTAGTCGACTAATATTTACAGTATCGATTTATTTACAGCTACTTAAAACATAAACTAATTACGAAAAGTGATAAATTTTTATAAAAATTGTATTTATTTTATCGATTTTACCGATTTCAATTATTCGTCTAACTATATCAATTGAGGAAAATGTAAAAACTATTCACAGTGTTGCTAGATTATACTGTTGTTCGATCATTTCTGCTGGTAGAGGTAATGTTCCCAGATGCTTCCTATTTTAATGAGTGTTTCGCGTGACTATTCTTGCATCTGCTCCCAAACACCTTTAAGGAAAGCGCGAAATTTTCCATCTCAAACCAGGTATTTACTGGAAAGGTTTACGCAGCCGAGATGAAAGACTTGAAAACTTTGCCAATATTCATTGTAAATCCAGATCTTTTATGCTTCCATCATTTTTAATGCTATATCTTTTCATTTCGTAAATGCTTTTATATATAAATATGTATATATTAAATTATTTTAATAATTATAGGAGTTTATATATTGATTTTTCTCTAATCATTAGAAGGCCAATATATTTATTATAAAACGCATCGAATAACAAAAATTTTATGTTACAAACCAAATACACGATCAAGCTCTCCCTCGAGAAAATGAAAACTTTGCAATGTCTTTGTAAAAAATTTTCCACTTGGTTTCTTTTGTCGATTCATCAGTGATTCTATCTCCGTTGAATCCAACTGAATACCTTATTTTAAATCACTTTTTTTCTTCTCTTACTTCCAAGTACGATAGCGAAAGAAGCGCAATTCCGAGTTTCTAAGAACAAGAAACTACCTTAGACAATTTATCATTTCAAAAGTTTCCTCTTTTTTGACGTCATTTTAGGAATATTTCTGAAAGGTATCGCTGATTGAATTTCCCAAGATATGAGAAACTGAAAAATATTATCTTATGGGTAATAGAATTTGATTATAAAAATTCTGAAATTTCAATTTCTTTTCTTTCGAATTATCTAAATCGCTAGAGAATTTTTATGACGATTTCAAGTTGGGGAGGAAAAAAATTGTGTATATATATTTCTGCACGATTTATTTTAAAATATAAAAAAATAATTGCGTTATAATTAAATATATTTTTGATTTAGCGAACTATATTATTAGAAAAACCAACGGTTTCCGAACTTAGAAACGGTTTTAGAAAAATACGAACCCGCATAGAAAAACGAAAGCAATCGGTTCAAAGCGATTGTTTAATTATTTGAAATGTATTTATTTTAGTGCAAGAATGATCAATGTGGACAATGTTCTTCCTTTAAAGAAACAAACAAACATTGCAAACGGAACAACTCAACAACAACTTACAACCCTCTTGCTTCTCTGCTTTCTAGTCACGCCTTTTGTTACTTAGCACTAATTGAATACTTTGCTTTAGAGATACAACAGTGTCTATTAAAGCAGCTCATCCACATTCAAGAAATTCATAAGATTAGCTAAAAAATATATAGTTTTAATATATAAAAAATCTCTCTTTACAAATTAGCATATAATAATAAAAAATTGCATGCTAATGTTGTTACTTTAATGCATTCTTTATGACTTTATTTTTAAGTATATCAATATAAAGTGAACAATTTTAAAAAGTGGCATTTTCGATATAGCAATAATTAAAACAGATAATTAATAATATTATTAAATTAATTACAGAATTAAAATATTTTAAATTTTAATTTCTGCGACTATAAATTCCGATAAATGAATGACATATTGTTAAAAATAGCAATAGGAATGGTGAAAGTGGAGAAAACGAACTGTAACGAGTAATCTAGCATTAGCATTAAACTACTTAATATATTTCGACACTAACATTAAATGTCCATCGTCGATTAGTCAATCACATTATCTTAAATAATCAGTTCCTTACGGGAAATAGCATTTGTTAAAATTTTACTTTATCCTTAACAGAACTACTTCAATAGATTCCTAATCGGATTAAGAAACTACGATAGGAAAACAGCTGCCTCATTACAGAATGTCTCTACTAAATGCTTTTACCAGATTGATGAAGGACGAAAGTTAATCGTAAATAATTATTCATGGACTGAGTCTTTGAAAGCACACGATGTTAGAAAAGAAGATTGAGAAGCAACCTCTTGACTGTCATTTAGTTAAAATTATTTTATTATAATAAAAATCCCGAATTAAGAATATTAATTTGTCACTTTTCTCTGTGAAAAAAAGAACTACGAGCGACTCGCCAACCGTAGTGATACTAATTTATTGTTGCTCAACTCGGCGAATATTACTTATAAACGTATTTTCTGCTTCGTTTCGTTTTCTATCGCTACAGAAATTTATAACCATTAAAAATTAAGAAGAATTTTAGTTCGGGAAAACCGTATCTTTTATAGATGCGATATATTGTTAATGTTAATCATGGCATTATGACCTCGACACAATGGCAAAGACTTTTATCGTGCATAATTTTTATTGGCAAGCGAGTTAATAGAGCCACACCTTTTAGTTCAGCTCCTGTTGCATTAAAGATACTAAAATTTTCATAATGGTTTAATCTTTACACATTATTAAGCATATTCTATAATTGCATGTTCTCTTGATATTTAATTCCTTCTGACTTTTGATAAATGATAGCTCCAAGTCGCTGGGATACAAATGTCATATTAAGGAACCATTGTGAGATTTCTAAGCAAGGGCGGTCTACAATTATCAAAACAATGCTTAATTCCCGGTATAATTGAAGTAAATTAGTAATGATGCATTGTTCCTCTTTCACCTTCTCGTAGGAAATATTTTCGTTTTATAATTTATATAATCTAGCTTAATTGGCTTTTATTAGAAAATTTGCCCAATTTCTAAAACTGCTTTAATCGGATCAAAATAATTTAATATTGAAAAATCTCGAAAATAAAATATGTTGTGAAAGTAGCATATCTATATCGCAGAATTTAATTTACAAAGCAAAAATTTAATTTTAAATTGCTTTTTTTCCGTGTAGGAAATAAATTATTTCTGGAAAAAAATATTCAATTAACTATCTAGAAGAGATGAAAAATCTTGTATTGATTTAAAAACAACAATAATAAATTTATATATGTTCGTTTTTTAACTTAAAACATGCATATCTAAATACTTATTTTATTAAAAAATTTGGATAAATTTCATTATTTCTCTAAATTTCTCTTCTATCACATTTTGTATATAAGTTTTTTTGTAGCAAATATTAATCTATATAAAATTGCTTAAAAATTTTTTTATTTATAATCATATAAATAGTTTTAAAATTTTCTGAACTATTAAGCTTATTTTTTGCAACAACTGAAATTGCAATATTGCTGATATTGTAAATTCATAAAATCTACTTACCTTGCAAACTGAAAAGAAAAAAAGGGGGAATTTTGAACGTGGTACCAAGAAATATGTAGAATATTTTATAAAAATTTATAGATCTATGACATTTTAAAATGTTATTATAACTTTTAAAGTTATATTTAATTTAAATTACTTAAGAGTTTAAGTGGAATCGAAAAAGATCTAATTGCAGTTAATCGAAATTATCTGTACGAATTTGGAGAAAGCAATAATCCTGCCGTCAGAATTCTTCTAGAAAAATGTCAGAAAGGAAAACAAAACCCATGAACAAAATAAAAGAAAAAAGATGTGTAGATAATATCAAGAGAGACAAAGCTATCATTGGTGACATTGCGAGAAAGAATCGTCTCGGAGAAAATTGAAGAAAACTTGTAAACTTCTTATGTTTTTGAAGATCTATTTCGCTTCAAATATCTTTGGACGGGATAAAGACAAGTATTTTAAATCATTGTAGATAACAAAAAAATATGAAAATACATTTTTTATATCAACAATTACAAAAGTTGAAATGTTTCACGGAATAGATTGTGCCCGACTCAGGTGAATCCCTTGGGCAAACCGGCTGGACTAGGATCGATTCGTTTGTTTTTCTTCCTCTCAAAGAAACAGGAAAACCGACCTCTACTAAAGTAGACGGTTGAGGTAATCGTTTTGCGCTTTGCTGTTTCAAACGGTCATGTTTACAGTGTCAGATAACTGTGCACTCTGATAGACGAATAATAAACTGACAACGATACAAAATGGAGATACTTCAGCAATTGAAAAGTAGAAAAGATTCGTTTTACTGATACGCTCCACTAAAGCTTTTAGTACTATATAGGGTTTTCTGAACTGAAAACATCTATTCTCTTTGTCATTTTAAAATGCTGTATAAATGCTTTGTGTTGACCTTAAAATTATCATTTGATTTAGGACATTCCTTTACTAAATATTCTGATATTTTTTATACCTAATGAAAAAGTTTAAATAATTTTTTGCTTTTCTTCACGAAGAATTTCTTAATTATTCAATAAAAAACATAAAAAGTTTCATCAACTGTTTTTTATCTGAATCTAGATTTTTTATATTATTATTTAATTTATTAAATATTTAATAAAACTTATTGTTATATAAACAATAAAACTTATTGTTTCTTCTTATTACGTAAAAATGATAAATAACATAATTTTTGTTATTTAATTATTAATAATATATCATAAAACTATAAAATAATGTAATAATAGCCGCAAAGAAAACAATCATTATTTTATTATTAATAAAATAGAAATTACAAATAAATTAAGCTTGTAAATAATTTAGTTTTTGCATATTATAATTTAAATATTTACCGATATTTATTTTCATGTTTTATTTTATTCGGTGAATAATAATTTATTTATTTATTTATTTACTTATTTTATATATTTTTCTAGTTAAAGTATAATAACAAATTTCTTCCAATATTGAAAGTTTGTGCAACAAGTGTTTTTCTTTCGATACTGATGCTTAAAGTCTAATATTTTTTCATAAATTGTTAATAAATCTGTAAGAAAGCAAATTCTGGTTGTTCAGAAAGAAAAACGAAAAGTTGCCGTTTCTTTGCATTCAGTTAAATAAAAAGAAAACTTAACTACGGATTGAAGAGTTAAGAGTGAGTCATTTCTTGTCGAGAAGCTCCTAGACGTGGTCAGAGATGGATCACTTTGAGCTGATTCCCATCTCTTTGTCCGCTGTTATAGACACAGTGGAACCATACATCTCTGTCCGAATGACTCATTTGGCTCTCTAAAGTTGCGGCTCTGTCCAGCATTAATGTCTATTTAGTGCAACTAACGGAGCGAAGGTTGCCAGCAACTTATTTCACCGACCATTAAACTGTCTAATTCGCTTACACGACGATAAAAACGGTATATATAATTGCTACTATACATGTAGAAACTCATTTTACAGTTTTTAACATAAAACTCCTAATATTAGTCTTTAAAATTTCAACTTTTAAGATATAACACTTGTCTTCAACTTCTATCCATTCCCTTTTCCTATTAAAACTTACAGAAGATGTCGAGATTCTTGCAGACACGAATTATTTACTTAAATGTTTATAAATTTTTTGTATAAGTGAAAAATACGTTTAATGAATGTTTCGGATATAATGGTTTAACTAAACATTTCAAAAATACTGATAAATCTCACAATGTTAAGTAGTTATCGATTAAGACATCTTTTGCTTTTTTTTCATATTTTGTTAATTAAACCATGGTTACTTTTAAGTAATATTGTAAGAATTTAGATAATACTATTAAGCTGCAAAAAATCAGTAAATCCCAAAACGCCACTTCATTATCTATCTCTTATCTTCTAATTAGCGTATTTTTTATTTTGATTCATTTTTCCATCGAGGCAATCACCGTCCATAAACTTAACATCCTCTTTTCTACACAATTAGAGTTTAGGAAATATTGCAATTCATTTATTCACGATCGGCGAAGTCTCACTTAAGTAATGCAGCTAGTAAAAAAAAGGGAAAAAAATTTCTAAAGTAGTAAAACTTCGTAGTTTCCGGATTTATAACCGGGCCTCTGTAACTGCAGGCATCGCCGTAAAACGACTAATGTTATTTTACAGCGTCCGTGGCATCTTACCACCCTCTTTCAAAAATCCGGAAGAAATAATATTGCTAGCGGACGGAAGGATTTCAAGCCGACTTTTCTAAATTCTATAGTACAGTATACTAGAAAAGATATTGATAGCTATGTCAGGTTCTCTTCATTGCTGAGTTTCTTCCCCTTTAGAAAACTCTTCGCTCTGTTATTAAATGCTATATCTTCGGCCCGAGGGAAGACAAGAGATGCTTAGCTTTGCTTCTTACGAAGGTAAGATTGAGATATATCTTGGTCCTTTTGCCCGAAGCTTCTTCACCTAACAAGTGAATGCACTTCGCTCCATCGTCGTCTTATAAGCTTAGAAGATGATCGTCGTGTCTGTTTAATGCAGTCTCGGGAAATAACTCGGCGTGCAAAATTCTGTATGTATTCGTTGACGCGAATCAAACAATGCAAGATAAAGAGAGATATGTAAACTTTAATATTGATTTATCAATGTAGACATGGAAAGTGCGGTGGTGCCGCATAATATACTATAAACATGTAAACTCAACTTGCTGATATAGGAATCGATTGACATCTTGTTTCAAATGAAAATATCCATCGAATTCTTATCTCGTATAACTCTATTATTCTTTAAATATTAATTTTACATTATTATTTTCTTTAAAGAAAAAAATAAAGCAGAGTAAAATTGGGCAAAGGCGATACAAATTAACTACAATTTAACGTTTCCTTCTTATAAAGATCAATATAGCTTAACTCTACAAAATTTTCATTTTCCCTCTATTATTTAACGAAAATATCAATATTGTTTCGTACAAAGAAACGTCGAGAGGATATAAAAAAATGTCAATATTCTCCGGACATAAAATCTGATTAATGTCATTTATTATTTATTCAGTAATATAATTATTTAACAATTACGCAAAAACCTCTTCGGATCGTTCTTGTGTTTGCTTTCTTTCTTCCTCAAAGAACACAAATTATGAACATTCAGGCTATTCCTAAAGATATTACATCCACGAATATACGCATGACAGGCATCTTTAATTTTGCGAACTATCCTTTTTTTTTTTAAAAAAAAAGATTGCTTATTTCCGATCGAATCTGGACATAGTCTTGTTACTCAAAAATATACTAGATATGTTAAAAGAATCTCATCCATTCAAACTTTCTTTTAATTTTCTACTCCAAAAAATATTCATTATAAAATAACTAAAGGAAAAAAATCAATCTAAGAAATTTAAGCAAATGAATGTTTTATATTTAGTATGAAAAAAGTTTAAATATTTTATTCCCATTAAAGTTAAACATTTATTGAATTTTGTTTCATTAGAGTTTAAAAATATTTTTAAAATTCGAATTGTAATAACTGATTTGTTCCGTGTTATTTTATCAAGTCTATATTATTTGAAAATCTTATTTTTAAGCTCAACATATTTTGAATGTTTAATGCATACAGATTTGCTAATAATTTTAAAACATTCGCTATTTCAGAATATTGATTTACTAATAAGATAATATTTAGGAATGCAATACAATCGTAAAAAATGTGTTAAATGTAGATTAATTATTTATTTTTCATAATTAATTTTTAAAATTATTTTAATTTTAATTTATTGCTTGTATAACAGCATTTTAATAGAAACGATTGCATAATTTATAGAACAATCGAATAATAAATAAAGCAGAAAAATATTTAATGGATATATATAGAGTTATAGAAGTTCATAAGATTTTTTTTTGTAGAAAAAGCAGCCAAATCTTCAAAATGATTCATTTCCTTATGAACTTTCTTCATCTTGACCTATGTAACAAATCACTGGAAAATATCTCTCTAGTGATAAAAGATAGTTTACCTCCGATAGAAGTAGTCTGACCGTAGCAATAAATCGCCTCCATCATCAAAAAGACAATTTTTTTGTTTTCTTTTGCTACTCTTCTCCTATTCCACCACACACAGCTTGTTATTCAGGCGATCAGAAAACAAATGGTTACCATCGTTTTTCTTCTTAAATCCTGAATCTCTGACTTGTATATTAATTTTACTGTACTGCTTTCTGTAGTGTAACTTCTACAATCAAATATTCATGCGGATATGGAGGATCATATGATCGATGGTTGACTTATGCAGAGCCTAGAGTCCACATTTCGTTCAATCTGCACAACCTGTCGCTTCCGGTTTTGATAAATGGCGCTTAGGTTTGTCATTCTCTCAGTTCCTAATATAAAAGTGTGCAGAAAAGAATGGTGCTGCTGTGTCCGGACTTTACTAGACGGACCTTGACAAGTTATCGATCTGAAAGGCCACGAACGTGTTATCGATCTCAAACGGACACTTACTGGACCTCTCTTCTTGAGGACTTGACATCAAGGAACGATAGGTACCGGTAACGTTAAAAGAAGGCAATATGATCTGTTTTTTTTTTCCCTTTATTCTTTCTTTGGCGCAACATATTTCTGTTCATTCAGTCAGTCTTTATGGGAAATGGGAGTTGAATATGAAAGAACTGAATAAGAAAGTCGATGCTAAAAGAAATTCCCAACAGAATTTTTGATGAATTTTGTTCTGTTTCGAGATGGATCGATTCTTATGATCGACTCAATTAGCTCTAATATATATAGTCGGAAAGTTAGTCCTTATATCAAAAGTTTCGGGAAAATTAAATGTTTTAATCTAATTATTTCTCAAAGTACTTAACATTAATCAATTTTATTTGTTATTGCTTCAATTATGTATTAATAATATTAGATTAATATTACGTCATAAATTTTTACTCATTTTACCAAAGACAATATGTAACTACGTAAACACTCTAAATTCAACTCATCAAGCTACTTTATATTTATGATGTTAATACATAAATTAAAGCTTACGACAGATTCTTTCAAAGAAAAATAATAAAAATTTGATACGTTTTCAGTTATGTTTTAAGTAACTTTAATTCATTAACGAAGCAAAATCCATTTTCGAGTTATCGCTTCATCTTTTTCTTTTTAAACTAATGAAAATTTTATCTCTATTATCAAGTTATAGTCTTCTGAATATCCTCGACAAATAAACCGTAACAACCGCAATTGTGACAAATCTTCGGGGAAGTTAAATAAAAGAGTTACTAGATTATTGGCTATTAAATAGGATTAACTGGCAAAACAGTAAAATTAGTAACAGAGTAAAGTATTCTCGAAAATCTTTTCCTACTTTAAAGAGATAAAAAAATTAAGTAAAACATAATTAAAAATGCGTGTTGCGTACTGTTAAGCATAATTATATCTTTATTTTTAATAACTAATTTGGTAATTTTAAGTATTTGTTTTCTAGTCAACAGTTATTTTCTTGCAGCAAAACCTAATTATTATCTAAGATAATTATCATCAAAAAATGAATTTTTTGTAGAATAAATTTAATTTAATCATTATATACAGTATATAATTTCAAAAACTTTCCGATATTTAATATTAAAAACATATTTCCATGAATATTATTACTTTTATGTGGTAGTAGAAGTTCGATCTTCGATTTTCTATTTTCTAAATATTTTTTAAGACATTAATTAAAATAAAAAATAATATTTAATTATTTAAAAAATTATACATTAATATTAATGTGTAGCTCATAAGTTTTGCAATAATTTTTATGTTTAAATATTTCAATGTAACATTTTCAAGGCAGTGCAATCGTAATTTTTATGATGACAGTGCTATTAATTGCAACGCATTACGATTCTTAAAGTCGTTGCAGAGATATATTTCGAAACTAATTCATATCTTAAAATAATTCTTTTGATTCTCTTTGACAAACTTAAAGAATTTTGTTGAAACTATCGAAATTCCATCCTATTAATTACTCGATAATTAATTACGTTTTGTCACCAGCTGTTGAAATCGCAGGTGCTCCTTCCTAACCGTTAGTAAATATTAATTGCAGAAACGATGTTAACTGAAGACATTAATCTTGCATTACCTTTAGGTTTGTATTAGCTAACAACAATGTATCATTTTATATACAATTATGATACTGCGTCATTGATCCATTTTTATGAAATTTCGTTTAAAACATTTCGTATATTAAAAAGAGGAAAAAATAAAGAGACGATTATACATTTACTTCAAATTTTTTTATTATAAAAATATAAGCAATTCTGTTCGACGATAACATACTCATATAAAACTTAATAACAATAAAGATATCAGCTAATCGTTTAAACTTTCTACATGCACATTAATTGAAGTAATTTCGACGAAAATATTCTCATAACCTTTAGGAGATCCATAAAAATTGATAAAAGTGCTTCAGCTTTTTTCAAGATCAGTTTTAAATTTTAGCAATAGTTGGATATCATACAGAGTAAGGTGAGGTTTAGAAATGAACTAAAACTTTAGGCAGCTTTATTAATAATTTCTTTGCAAAATAATACATCATATTATAGGCTTATTTATGTTATTTGGTGTTATATAAATAAAAAATCATGTAAATGATAAGTAAATTACTGAATAGCTTCAACAAATTTAACGTGTGACAATGAAACTAATAACGAATAACAAGTTTGAATTTGAATAATTTGACATTTAATTTAATCAGTTACTTTGAATATGTATCGAAAATATAATTTTGTAATTATATTCCAAAGGAATGCTTTATAATTGAACTCCAAAAAGTTTTATTGATAAAATGTCTTTTTTTTTATATATAAATCCGCAATAAAACTTTACATGAATTTAATATCTACAATTACTTCAAGCATAATTTTATAAAATTTGTTATAATTATATAACGTTTTCATTTTAATGAAGCATTGAAAAGATTATTTATTATAAATGTTTCTCTAAAGAATTAAAATTATAAATTGTTTCTAAATTATTCATGATTTAAATAATTTAACTTAAAATGCAACCTTGGCATCGGAAGCCACCCAGAAAAAATTTTACAAGATATATTAATGTCAAAGTTTATGTCAATTCTAGTTTATTAAGTTAATAAATTGCTTTAAGAATGTAAATATCCATAAATAATATAAATTTAAACATTAACAGACCTAAATTAAGAATAAAAAATTATACTGGTATAAATAAATTATTAATTTTATTCATTAAACTCTTCATTTAAATCAACAACATATTTAAATGTCCTTTGATAACTCTAACAATTGTGGTTTTTTTTCTTCTTAAAGCAGTTTAAATTCAGGAAGAGAGAAAAATCTATAGCAAGGAAAAATAGTTTACAAAAAGCTTTTCCAAACTGATTCCAGAATATTTATGGGTCTAAATACATAATAGTCCTATAAAATGCAGTAAATTATATGCTTCTATATTGTTTCGATTTTTGATATTTCTTGAATAGTCTGCAGATACTCTTATCTATGCTATATTCTATTCTTTGTAATCCTTAAATATTTTTCGAAACGATTTGGATAGTTTATATTATAGATTTTTAAATATTTAAATGTAACTAAACGAGATTTTTTTTATTTTAATATTATAAATTTTTGTCAAGTTAATGTTGTATTCAATGGTTAATTCAAATTAAAAATTCAAATTGAATGTTGTATTCAATGCTTAATTTATAGTAAAATAAGAAAAATTATCGGGATTGAACTTCGGATAAAACGAAGGCATTTATAATAATTCATGTTTTGTTAACTAAATAAGTTTTTTCTGTCTAGAAATTAAGTCAGGATCGTATTCATTCTCACGCTTCTCTTCATCAACATAAAAAAAGAAAAAAACATTTTGCGGTGAGCCAATGGAATGCTCATCACTGACAGGACAAGTTTGTGATAGAATCAGCTTAAGTGATGAAGAATGATATCAGTGACAATTCTTGGATTCCCTTAAAAAATCGATTAATTTAAAAATCAATTAAATTATATACGAATAAAAGTTAAAATATAAAAAAATAATAATAGAATAAAGTCTAATGAACTCTCTCGAATTACATTTCTCTATTTAAAAACACTCTCGTTGTCTAAATAAATTTACTTTTATACAATTTTTAGTATATTATGTAAATAAAATTCTTTTAATTAAAGTTAAAATTCTATTTTCACGTATATTTTTAAAAGGAATATTTAATTTCTAATAAATAAATAATTTTTTTTAAATAAATAAATATTTAAAATTTGTAACTTGGATAGCAAAAACCATCAATCGAATTAATTATCAAAAGTTCATATGTTTGGGCCTCAATTATAATCATCTTAAATTTAAAAAATAATATCAAGAGAATTGAAAGAATTATATAAATATAATCGTTAACACGATAATTAATTTTATTAAGCTTTATTTTTGCAAACTTTTAACAAGATGAATTCTCTGGTTTCATTTATTTCTATCTATATCTTAAACTGTTTAGTTATAGAAATAATAATAAACTGAAATATAATATTTTTTATATAATAAAAGATATTTAATATCGTAGAGTTTTATCTTAAATATTTTGTAAAAACTTGACATATCATATAGTTCCAAATAACTAAGTTAGTCTGATATGAGTTGGTTATTCTTTTGCTATGACAACTCCCCGATCGGTTTTCCTGATTGGTTTCAGTCACGTCTTTCATCTTTCTTTTCACAGATTACGAAGACAGATTAAAAATAGAAATCTCAAGTGTGAGCAGAGATAGGTACTTGGAGAGACTCGAATTGAATTTCACTTTTACTAGCGAAATAATGGAGATATAATTTATTAATGCGAACTTATAGTTTATTCTATAAATTAAATAAATGTTATGGATAAGAAGGAAACTTTTTGAATTATGTTATATTATAAAATGTAAGAAATAAATAAAATTCTATTGGTAATGAAAAATTTAAAAATGTTTTAGATGAAATAGAGGTCTAATTATAAATTTGTAATTTTTGTAAAATTAATTCTTTGGAGATTCTACAGTTAATCAAGTAAAAATTATTTGCTTTGCTTTTGTTTTAATTTTGTTACTACAAAATTAATTGTTTAGTAGATCTTCCGCGGGCGATTACAATTTTTTTTATGACTATTGACTGAAATGTAAGTTGTATGCTATTATCTGGTTCTTGTCTTAGAAATGCTTTATAAAAAACAAGATTTTAGAGATATATAAAGAAAGTATCTTTATCTTGAATTATGTAATTCTATTGTTATCTTAGTTCTTGTTTTCACCATGACATTTTATATGATCGTTATTGTGATGCAAATTTGCCTAATGACTTTGGAAATATGTTTTGGTATATATTCTATGAATTTGAATGTCGAATGTGGATTAAAACGGTATTAATACCAGATATAAACTATACAGGAGAGGAATAAAAGTTTTCATTTTTATTACTTTTTTCTATAGTTTGTGGATTACAACTCCGCGAAAAAGCATTCATATCATTAGAATTTATCATATTTTTCTATCAGACAGACATATCCTTTTTGTTTTACTCTTTTGATGAAATAAGAGAAAGAAGAAAAAATATATTTCAAATCTCAGGAAAGTGAAAGTTTATTATTATGTAATATATAAAAATGAATAACAAAAGCTATGCTTTTTCTTTACTTCTATTTCAAAATTTATGTATTTTTAATGAAATGTTCGACTTTGGAAATAATATCAACATGATAGCTTAGAATATGCCTATTTATTTATAAGTCTATTTATGGAAAAATTATATTAAATTATTAGCATACTGTGAATTTTATAAAATTATCCAAAACTTGATTGTGCCAATCGCTGTTGCTTAGAATTTTACTGATTTTAATACGATTTATTTGTCACATCGTTTTGTTTTATTAAATTCATGCTTTAATTATATTCTATAGCTTTTGCTGTTTTTATTTTTATTATATTGTGGCAATATTTTTGAAAAAATCTGCTTATCATAAAATGGAAACGAACGAATATACGTTCGATATAATCTACATACGTCTGAATCTTTAAATATTACCAATATTAATATTAATTTAAAAATACAATTACATTGGATATATAAAAACATGATATATAATTTATAAGATACAACTTTATTTATTTTAGAGAACTTTACAGTGAATGAACATTCTCATAAGTTATCTTGCCATCAAGCAGATTCTTAGAAGTAATCTCCCAGATCATTCATCTCATCTATCTTTCTTTTAATGTAGTATAATCATCAGTCCTTTTCGCATCATCCCATATCTCCTTTCTTCTTTTCTCTATTTTTCTTACTCCTCTTCTAAATGGATATTGTTATAATAGATTTCCATTTAGAGTTAGTGTAAAGCATAATCTTCATTGGACATGAAAGAGCATACGTTGTACATTTCCCAGATAAGTAAAAAAATAATTTAATGCCAAAATTACTCACAAAAATCTTCATTATGAAATCTCATTTTTATTACAAAGCTAGTCCTTTGTCTTTTTAACATTTATTGACTTTTCTACAAAGTGCTTTGCCACCACTTACATTAAATGAGACATTGCAAACTTAATCGTTTTGCTATAATTGAACTTTCTACGGCGAAAACTTACGAGGGAAAAAAGTTAATCCTTATTAATGAAGTAATTTTTGTCTGAGTTGATCGTTTAGAAAATTTTCTCTGACATTTTGCATTTGACCACATTTTATATTGCTGAATTGGAATGGATATTTATTAGTTTTATAAAACTATTCCTATAAAACTTCATAAAATTTAAATATATTTTAAATAACCAAAGAATTAAAAGTAAAAATATTCAAACACTAATCCGGTATATATATTTTAATTAAATACATTAAATTTAAAAATTAGTTTTTATTAAAATGAAAGAGATAAATTTTGAAATTCGGCGTTAAAAGTATATCTGAAATTTTTATTTATTTCTGATGTATTTTCGATTTAAGAAACTTTCGAAGTTTTATTTCCCTTGAGATTTTTCCACATACAAATTAGATTTTTAGAAGTGAACAAAAAGCCAAACAACAATAGTTTACATACAAAACTCATTTTTCAATACACATTACAACTGACTGTTATTTGTTTAAGTGAAAGTTACGTCCAGAAAAATAAATAAATCTTGTTTGTCTTTCATAAAAAAAAGAATAAAAATTCCTGATCTCTACTTAGATATATTTTGTAATTTAAATTTATAATAATTTATTTAGATTTAAACTCTTTCGCATATTTGAGCCAATTTTAATCATGCTTATACATGTTTTCTTTCGTGGATATTTAAAAGAATATTCTTTAAAAATATTCTTAATAACGCGATAAATTTTAACGTAAAATAAAGCGCTATGCTTAAGCAATTTAGGACAAAGAAAATTTAATGCAAATGGGGATTCTGCATAGAACAACATAAAATCCTTTTATCCAAATCATATTTTTTTACTTTCTGATGCTGTAAATCTGTCCATAGCAATCATCAACCTTATTATTTTCTTCTCAATAATGCTATGAGCTTCAAATGATCATTACCATATGAATAGACATGCATTGCTTGCTCGCATCACTGAAAGAGCTTAATGAACGAATAAATCTCCATTGTGAAATTTAGGCATCAATCAACTCGGATTTTTTTTCTGCATCTGATTTATCAGCGAAATATAGTTACATTTTTTGATGTTGTAAATAAAATTATTAACAAAAAAATTTACAAATATTCTGCTTATAACAAATTAACATTTATTTATTTATTTATCATAAAAATTACGCATATGCTTATTGATTGATATAATAAAAATATAAACATTATTTAACCATAGTTAGAAACTAAATATTTATAGTATAAGCAATAAAAAAATAATAAGCTAAATACAACTAAGAATATTTCTAAAACTGATAAAAAAAACTCATAATAAATCTGTACAAATAAATGCTGTAAAGTTTTTTTTATATATAGTATTATATATTGTTATGTGAAATGGAAAATGTGTTAGCGCAATTTAATAATTCATTAATAAATAATATATATGAAAATTTATTAATTTATTACTAGAATAATTAATATTTTAATAATTAATTCTATTAGATTTTTAAGCAAAAAATAAAACAGTTATTTAAAAGAAAAGAAAGGTAAATTTATTCAATTTTTTATTATCATTACTAATGACAATTATATAATACTATATATTATTATGAATTATGAATCATCATCACTATTACAATTATTTTATTAAACTACATTATTTAACAACTAATATGGGATAAGTTGAGCCATGCGTCCCAACTAGCCCCATCCACGTGTTGCTCAAAATATATCCTTATAACTCACATACTATTTAAAAATATACAATTTGAATAATAGCATGAAAATATATAATAATAACAAATATTAAAATCACTTAGTTTGATTTTTTCTGCGTTCTTTTTGTCTCCTCAGACCAAATCTAGCGTTGAACAAAATTTTCACTTGCCTGTTGAAACAAAGACAACTTGTGACTGTGCTCGTTTCGATCGTGTGACTTCAACTACAGGGGGTTAATACGTCACCTCTCTATAAAATTTCTTTTGTTTAAGCATGTTCGTTCCTGTATGTGTTTCTGTTTCTGAGAAAAAGACATTGCCCAACTTGCCCCATTGATCAACTAGCCCCGCTCTACCCTAAACATTATTATGTATGAAGAAGTTACTATAATGGTGATTGGTGATCTTTCTAGAGTTAAAATTGTTTGATTTACAGTCAAAAGCTTTATGTTAAATCATATCCAATAAGTATAAAAGTATTGACGTGAAGAGAAATTCTTGTTCTAAACTATATGATGCAATAATTTTCAGAAACATGCGTTTTACATTTATTAATCTGAAATTTAATGTTATTGCTTTACGATTAAATTTATCACGATGTCTTCATATGTATGTCATTATAATACGCCAAGTCAGGATCATTAAAGTTTCACCCTTAAGGTTCCAGATAAATTAATTTCGAGATATGCAGCTTTATCGTGAGATATATTCTCTTTTTGGTGCAATAAGATTGAATTAAGTCTTTCAATAAACTGATAGATATCTTTTTACCTTTTATTCAAAAATTCTCAGACATCAAGAATGGAATATCAGAATTAAACTGTTTTTAAGTTTTTGTTACCTCTTAAATAATTTTAAATTTTGACTTATTCTTCTTATTGGTTGCGTCAAAAAAATTTAATCACCAATAAAAATAATCCTTATCCAAACATCAACTGTTACCGCGAAAAATTTGATTTTCGATAAGTCCATAAGAAAACAGTTATGAATTAATAATGAATAAATTATTGAATATTAAAAATGTATATATTCAAAATTGCAGTGACTAAAATTCTTAAAAAAAAGAATAACATCGTTAAAACTGATGATATAAATAACGCTAAAGATTTTCCTGAAAGTTCGCAAAGAACCATTAGAAACCATTAACCCTTCACAAACCTGAAGATGCGTGCTTCAACGAGCTCGACTTTCTGAATATTCTAGGAAATTTTAAATTTACTACAGTATTTAAATTAAAAAAATGGTTAATTATTGATGTTTCGTTTATTAATAAATTATATATAGAATATATAGCCTATATATTTGCGAA